>PVLD010002401.1:71254-130177 GCA_004027595.1 Dinomys branickii | reverse complement strand
GTCCATTTGTAGGAGAACGTAGGGTAGTCAAGCTTCCAAGACTCCAGACACATCCAAATGAGGCGCTGCACGTGGCAGTCTGCCTTCCTTTTGAAAAAGTTGCCAGATCTGACGATGTATACACATTTTTTTTAACCCCCTTTCATTCCAGTGGGTCATCGACCTGTACGTTTTAGCTACAGATGCTCTCAGCCACCGCCTACACATGGCAATACAGGAGTGATGCTAAAGAAACGTAGCTGACAGATAAAACTTTATAAAGAACACACGCATAGCCACTAGCAAGACGACATCGTGAACAGAAGGCAGAATTCGTATGCACATTGATATGCCCTCCAAAATAACTCTTCAGGGGCAGCTTCCGCTATTTCGCAGACCATGCGACGCGTGGCTCAGCCTTCCCGCAGGAAAGGCCTCTGGGAGTCACCGAGGGGATCTGGGGCCGAGCGTGGCAGCCTCGTCCTGGCGGATAGAGGAGGAGAAAGCCGCTAGTTCTCCGGCAGAAGTTGGAGAACGCACTGGTATCCATCAAGCGCTAGCACCAACTCCCTGCCAGGAGCGCAGTCACGTACCGCACACGCTTCCCCGCAGTCCACTTCGGGAGGACCCCCGAGGGGTGGGGTGCAGCTCAGCGGTGGCGCACTTGCTCCGTGTGAGGCCCTCGATTCAATCACAAAACCCAAACACACCTTCTTACTTCAGTGTCCACGTGAAAAAAAGGAGGTATATAGTTTGAAGACGGGTAAGAAAAGGCAAAATATCCAGGTAGAAAGTAAAGGTTTACCGAGATTGCAGAGAAAGGAGAAAGACGTCTAGGACGAAATTCTCCTCCCCTCCAACACACAGGTCTCCTCGTCAGCCCTCGCCCGCTTGTCACAGCGCTCACTGTCATCTAACATTATTTGTCTGCAGTATTAGTAAGGGGTGAATTCCACTAGGCTGTGGAGTTTTGCTTTTATTTCCTTTCTTCATAGTTAAGTGTTCGGAGAATACTCGTTTAATGGATAAAAACAAACAGCAACAAAACGCTTCGCGGTGAAGGGTTCCCTCCATCCTACCACGCTGAGTGTGCTTCCAGTTTCCCAGGAGCGTCGAGCAAGATCCTGGAGCGTACCCGCAGCAAGGTTCCAAACGAACTGACTCACAAAAATTAGACACTGGCCTTGAAGTTACTCTTCATGCATATCAAGACAAAAAGAGAAACTCAAATCAATTTTTTTTAAATTGTAACTTTATTTGGAACAGGAGAATTTTCCTTACATAAAGTCAACATTATTAAACACTAAGGACAAACTATTTTAAAAGCAACATTTTATTTCAGAAGGTTCTTACTTCAGTGGCTTTCTGTCAGCCTATCTTCTCATTATTCAGAATATTTGCTTTATAAATAAATACAGTCTGTTACTCTGTTGTAAGCGAATCAACTGACTAAGCTACTATCCACACTGACATATCTGAGATGAGAAGATTTTGTCAGGTCATTTTGAATTCACATTAGATGAGTGTTTTTAAGAAATTGGTAATACCGATTAACGTGATGTTCGTCCTGTTTTTCTTCTTAGTGGTTTCCATAAGATGGCCCTAATCATCATATAAATGCACAGTATGTTTGGTTGGAAATTGTAAAAATCACATATTAAACAGGTTGCTACAGTATGCTTCAATGACATGAAACAATTAGTATGTTAAAATTTTTCTTACATATTGCTTTTGGTCAGACACTGAGCTGAAACACAGCCTGCACTGCTTTTCTCCTCTACCCTAAATGGCACAGAACAATGGCTTGGTGGTAGAGAAGCGCTATTTCGTAAGAAAATGGTATCCGTTCACTCTAGCAGGGCCTGTATTTGCACTTAAGACATTATTTTGTTAGACCAGTCTGGTTGATTGCATTCCATCTTCTGTAAGCCCAAAGTTATCACTTTTTTAGATATATGTGCTCCTTGAAATAAGTGATGTATCTAGAAAATTGTTTGAAGATTACTTTTCTACTGAATTGAATCCTGCGATGCTCAAGCTGAGTGAGGGTTTGGTAATTAGTGGAATTTTATTGCAAAGTGAACCATCGTACCCAAAGTGCTTTACCACAAACTCACTTTCCCTGCAGTGCTTGCTTGTGTGAGGCACAACTGTACCCCTCAGAGTACCGTGGTCACTGGACTTTTGAGGTCAGAATAAGGGCCATCTGCATCACTTCCTGACACCCCAGGAAACCTTCTGACTGTAATGAGGTATAGACATGGCGAGGTGCAGTGAAACTCGCCACTCCTGCTCGTGTCTTGCACTTTATAATTCTATGGTAATTAAAAATATATGACAGGTAAAATTTTACGTTCACTTAAAAAATGGTCACTATTTCCTTCTGTGCTACATAACTTGTATACACTGTTTGTCCTTTACCTATTTTTTTGGGGGAAAAGAATACATACCTATAGGATTTGCTAGTTCTTTAGAATGAGGTTTTCTTAGTCTTCCGGTTTTCGCAACTGCACACCGGCTTTTGATGTTCATGTGAATAAATGTGTTTAGCTTCCTAAGGGTGGCTGTTTGCTCGTGAACAAAGAAAAGGGTACAGGGAAGGAAAAAATGAAGTGTTCCCTGAATGTGGGCTCTACAACAGTTTTAGGAAAACAATTTTAGAGTATGTGATAATCAAGTAACTAGGTTTTTTGATATAAAAAAAGTAATGACCTAAACACAGGCTAGAGTACAGAGAATATGGTATTGCCAACCTGTCCGCATCTCTAAAGGATATTTACAATCTAAAACCAGCTCTCCAGAAAGCTGGCCAAGATTTCAGCTTTGTTTACTTTTTATATATAATACAGAAAGAGAAAATAAATATTAACCTCACAGTAAAGGACTCATCTCTGAAAACACCTGTTCTGTCGCTTTAGATAACAAATCAAGAATATAATACAGAAATGAATTCACTTCAATTGTGCTTGCACATACAGCTTTGGAAGCTTTGCTGCCAGCTTGTTTACAGGAAAGTGTTATCCATCAGATCCACATCCATCCTCTGCTTTTCTTGTGTCCCTCAGGACCATAGCGGCTGGTCAAATATACTTTTGAGTCAGATTCTCCAAAGTATACATTACTCCCTGATGATAGGTATGAGCCCTTTGGAAGGCATGATAACTTGCTCAGGCTGCAACTTACTAATACACTGGGACGATTGTCTACGAACCTGCTAGGCAGAGCCACATGCAAGTACCTGTATTCACCTGCCATTTTAATCTACAAATCTGATCACTTTATGTAACTTGCCTCCTGCATCTTGGAGCCAAAAGAGTCACCTGGGCCCTGGGAGAACATGAGTCAGAACACTGTTAAGATTACTACTGTGCACTTTTGCCCGGAAGGTAGCCATGAGTAGAGGCAGATGCGTCCTGGACTGATGGATGGGAGCGGACCTTCTCTCCTTTCTGTTTCCAAACTAGCTTTGTCGTCTGTAAAAGTGCTGTAAACATTCCTCTCAATGGAACAGCCTCTGCCCAACAAATAGAGTTCTTACTCTTGAAAGAAACTATACAAGTTAGGAGTTCCGATGTGGCACACTGTGGACACTAACATTGTGGCAACAGGTCTTCTGGGTAAGTGGGCCCCCTGCCCTACATCTTTTCTGCTCCCCAAAACCTCCTGAGAACTTATCTAGGACAGAAGATTATCCTTGAGCTGCTGCTAGCCAGGTCTGGAGAACTAAGCTGAGTGCAAAATTCCATCTCAGTTCTTAGAATAAAAAAATCTTCTGCTTTGAAACTTTTCTTTAGTCATACATCTTGGCAGGAACATAGTGTAACTGATGGTGTTAACCTTTATGTTGAAACCTTTTGCTGTAAAAAGCTTTCCTTTTATGAGTATTTAGACAATTTGACTTTAAAAATGGAAGAAAATAGCATGAGTCAGCTTAGTATGATTAAACTTGGTTTCATTTAGGTATCTGCCACCACAGCCAAGGGTGTTGGGAAAATTGTAAAACATATGTATAGTGTTCTTTGTTCCAGGAAACAAAAATAAAAACGAAGTGGATGATACAACAGTACTTTTAGGATAGCACAGTGGTATCAAAAAAAGTGACATGGTGGTATTAGGATAAGCAGATGATCCCTTTCTTAAAGCCACATTAAGAATGTAACCACACCGTTGTATTTGCACATACCGAATAAATAACCCTTTGTCTCACAGCCTCACATTTCACCCTTGTTGCAATACTGTATTAATATTATTACATTTTTCAAAATCTGTATAAAATATTATCTGGAACTCCAAAGGAAAAAATCACTTAATCTTTAAAAAGTTCATTACAAAGTTGACGGTATAAAATGCTAAAACATAATCCATATATACAAAATGCTGTTATTTAAGAAAATAATGAGACCTAGTTTTAGAATAAAATAATTTTATACCAAAAGAGGGTATTGCATTCAAATCAATATTTAAAAAAACTTTTAAAAAGAATATTGAAATGTCTTAGCTCAGAAGAATAACCATAAAGCACTGCTTTGCTTTTACATCATCTACACAGTTTTTGCAGGTCAACCCCAGTCATCCCAGGGACAATGTCCTGCTCTTCTCCTACAAAAGACCCTTGTTGCTGAGATGGTCATCGCCGAGACGGATACTTGGAAGCCCAGTCTGTCCGGCCGTGCACTGGCTGGGTGGCTGGAGGCCGGGGTTTCAATCCAGGAGTGCTTCTTGGCTGAGTGTGGAAGAAAGGCCGCCCAGGATGAGGTCTCACAGCCTTCAGTGAAGAATAGCCTGCGATGGGAGAGACGGAATGGCCTGAGTGACAGGGGACTCAAGTGAGCCAGGCACAGACCAGCAAGTCACAGTGACACGAATGTCAGGGAATGAGGAGGTCGGGGGAACATCTGGATTCCTCCTCTCAGTCCTCCTAGCTTAGACATCCTGGCTCTCCAACTAGTTAAGAGTTACCAAGTCAAAAACAGGGGTGTCACTCTAACCTCCTTCTCCTTATGTCCCCGTTACCACCTTCACCAGCCATCCACTGCCCCCCTCACTTCTTAACTGGATACCTGCCATAGGCTCCTGCTGCAAACTATTTCTGCGTGGCCTAAGGACAACTCACAGGGGAGAGAGCCCGTGAACGTGGCCGACAGTCACCTTTCTCCTCTGCTGGAACCCTTCCAGCAGCTCCCGTGACACAGGCACACAGGGGCCCGCTGGGAGCCTCCCCCTTGCTATTTCTTGCATCTGCCAGACCTGCCCTGCCCCGTGTGCTAGAGAAGCTACATCTGGAACAGCTTCCCTGACACCAACCGCATGGCCACCTGCTTCCTTCAGAGCTTCACTCAATGACTCCTTTGCAGTGAGCTATTCTTTAGCTTCTCTGGCTAAAATCATAACCTGTACCTCACACTCCAACGCCCACAAGCTCTACCTCCTTCCTGTTTTATTTTCCCCGTAACACTTAAAGAGCATCTGACACTGTTTAACCCCATCATCGTCTGAACAGTGCAAGCTCTCCCCAGGAAGAGTTCTGTCTGTCTTGTGCACTGGTGGGTTCCAGGTAGGTGCTTGGCACAGGGGAATTGCTCAGTGTCATGGATCTAGATGTCCCCACAAAGCCTCATGCAGCCATAGGTGGGGCTTTTCAGAGGTGGCTGGATCTAGCATGTGTGACTCTAGAACTGATTCATGGTGCAATGCTAGGATTGAGAGCATTATGATTAGGGGTGTGAGTGCCACCTGCCCTAAGCAGCCTGGATAAGATAAAAGGGATAGAAAGAGCTAGGGCTGGCCCTTGTAGATTTTGCTGTCTTCTGTTTGCAATGCACTGTTTCTCCTCTGCAGTGCCCTTCTGTAAAGCCACCCTGCCTTGGAGCCAGCTGATTATGGGCTGAAACCTCTACAAACTGTGAGCTAAATAAACCTGTCCTCCCTTAACTCTAGGCATCTGGTATGTTGTCTCAGCAATGAGAAGAGTAACTAAGGCATTCAGTAACTGTTGAATCAAATTCATGAATAATGAGAAACAGAACTTACCAGGGGCAGGGTCTGGAATAGGTGCCAGGTGTACTCTCGGCATAGCAGAACCAATTTCTTTCTTCAGAAAGGAAGGGATGTAATTTCCAGTCAGCCCACTAGAACTTGTAGAGCCGGAACCAACTGATTTGTAAAAGCAAGAGCTCGTATTACACAACAACACTGATATGACACAAGCAGGGTTATAGGAGAGTAGGGCAGACCAATAGAGAATTAAGCTTTTGCTTTTAGGGAAAATAAAAGAATTAAGATGAAAACAGTGAATTTTGAGTGAAGCAGCCCCATGCCACACTACCAGAAACAGAAGGGGGCAAGGACTGCAGCCAAGCCGAGGGCTGTTTGTTAAATTACAGAAAGGATATTTGACGTTTCAATTTTGGTAACAGTTAAGTTTAGCCTGTTTTGAAGTTTGCTTTTCCCACTCCATCATACAGAATCTTTTTTTTTTTTTTTGGTGGTACTGGGGATCAAACTCAGAGCCTTGTGCTTGCCAGGCAGGCGCTCATTCCACTGAGCTGTATCCCCAGCCCCATCATACAGAATATACTTCACGTCAGTATACAGATTCTGAAGTATGACTAAATGTGATTCCTTTAACCACTCTCTTATGGATCAACACACAGATTTCCTTAATTACTTAGGTATTGTAATTATACACTAAATATTTTTGCTGCTAATTCAAAAAATGAACAGTCAGTGAAAATACTAAATACATGTGCTGTTTACATCATTTCTAGCTGTGAGTGTGCTAAGGGTAGGGACTGTAAACTACTCATGTGGGGTCCTAGGAGGTTCACAGCCTTACAGGCAATAGCACAGAGTCCATCAGGACTGGGCAGGAGGTCAGGTATCTATAATGCTTCTTAGTTTTTCCTTTTTTGAGATAGGGTCTCCTGTGTAGCTCAGGATGGCCTAAACTTGCAGCAAACCTCCTGCCTTGGCCTTCCAAGTGCAGGGATTACAGGTGTGCACCAATAGGGGCAGGGTTAAAGCTATACAAGGAATAATGAAGAATGGTTACAACTGGCAAGAGAAGTGCCACCTGTGAAGAACAGTGAGAATCTTCTCTGTCTTTGCAATGGAAGGCCCTCAGAGAGGGTACACAGTGAGACAGAGGCTTAGCATGCCTATGTGAGGAGCTGTGGTGGTTAGGGAATGCTCTGCATATTTGGTGAATAAAGAATTAAGAAGAAAAAAGGGAAGAAAATCTGAACAGGTAAGTAACAAACAGGGGAAAAACACAGAATCCACAAACACAAAGAAAGATAACAAGAATCATTTGTAAAAAGACATGGGGGGGGTGGCTGGGGATATAGCTCAGTGGAATAAGTGTCTGCCTGGCAAGTGCAAGGTCCTGAGTGTGATCCCCGGTACCGCCAAAAAGAAAAAAAGAAGACATGTGGTAAAGTTTAAACCACACAAGATACCACTTCACAGCCATCAGGCTAGCACAGAGTTTAGTCTCGACAGCAGGAGTGGTGCCAAGAATGGCATGCAACCCCACACCTGCCAACATCTGCACAGCTAGACACATGCGCACCCTTTAACCGAAAACACTTATTCCACCACAGAAAACCTGTGCGATGGGACACAATAATGTTCCCTGTCCAGTAGCAAAAATTGTAAACAACTCGTGTGATTGTCAAAAAGAAGAATTAAATGATCTAGTATAAATAATAAACTATGACACATAGTTGGTACTACTACTAGAGATCTTGCATGTTATATAATCTATAATATAATAGACATAACCCCTACATATAAAAATGAATGAAGTGGTCATCCAGGATTATGTTCATATAAACTTTAAAACATGCAAAACTACACTATGAATTTGATACACATTTTTAAAGTATCCATGAGAACAATAAACACCCAAATGGGACTCAGGGAGGGGTGGGGGGAACCTGGATTCTGGGCTTCTTGTGTGTTTGCAGTTTGACTTCTTAAACTAGATGGTAAACTAGATGGGAGAAAGTCTTTCCCTGAATTTAGGTACATGGGTTTTGACATGTCATTTCTTGTTTTGTATTCCTTAAAATAAATGAGGCTTGCTGGGATACAGCTCAGTGGCATAGCACTTGTGTGGCAAGCACAAGGTCACGAGTTTGATTCCTGGTACAAAAAAAAAAAAAAACCTGTGGCCTAAAGGACAGAGATGGGAAAGTGAAGGCTAAGGCTCCACCGGGCCACAGGGAAGAAGATGCAGCGACACCAGACAGGTCTCTGGTGCCAGGCTCATCAGCCTGGAGGGCCTGTTAACTGAAAAGTGGGCGGGGCCCCTCAAACTGCCCACCTCCCAACCAGAAGGGATCTGATCCCCTGGGCTGAAGGCTGGGTCATCACGCAGAGTCCCAGCTGAACAAAAAAGGCAGAGAGAGCCAGGTCCATCTCCACCTGCCTTGGTGGTTAAACCTGGATTCCTGGACCAGGAATCACCTCTGCGGTGATTCTGGCAGGCAGAGCCCTGCAGTGTGCCAGGGCCTGCTGCCGAGGAAGGGAGGGGAGGACAGGGTGTGTCTTCACACCAGAAAGACCTTGTCCCACAGTCCTGTGTTCACCTGGATGCATCCACAGAATTTGATTTTTTGTCTTTTAGAAGTTAATAATCATTACTCACCTGAATTTATTTTGCTGATTACCGATACTGTTCCAGAAGACTTTCCAGATAAGCCAGAACTGGACCATGGATTAGACGGGAGAAAGTCCTTCCCTGAATTTAGGAGCATGCCATTTCTTATATTTATTCCTAATAGAGAAAAAAAGGATTTAAAATTTTAAAATAAAACAGGAAAATGATAGGAAAAATCCCTGTGGTACATATATACAATGGAATATTATTTAGCCTTAAAATGAAGACCATGCAAGTTGCCACAACTGAGACTGGGAGATATTATCCTAAATGAAATAATGCAGAGAAAAATATTGTATGATCTCATGTATACATGGAATCTAAAAAGAAAGAAAAAGCAAATATACAGAGATAGACAAGTGACAAGACAGCGGTCAAGGGTAGGGGGCAGGGTGGGGTGGGGGCTGATGAGATACGTACAAGGGTGCAAAGCAGCAAACGTGTACACAGGAGGGGTAACCTAGTGTGCAATGTGAGGACCACAGCCACAGAATCGTACCGTATGTGGAATCTGTGCTAAACACGTAGATTTGGGCCGCTCTTGTCATAAAACCAAAGAAGGGGATAAATACATGAGCTGATGGGTAAGTGTTAACTTGCCACTACAGTAAACTTTTTACTGTGTATATGCAAGCCCATAAACTACTCTCGTTAACTATACACAATGAAGTTTACTTAAAATGCAAAATATCCATTCAATCTTGTGTTAGATTTCAGAGATGGAATTAACACAGATCCTGCAGTTAGGATTAAGAACCAACACAGCCTGTGGCTGCTCCGCTGAGCCCCACGGACTGGACCCGCCCCCACCCATAGCAAGGCGACGGGGCCGAGCCAGGCAGTCTGCTGTGAGCATAGGTGCTTTCCCACCTCCAACCATGGCAGTTTGTATACACCCATGTATGCTATAGTATAGTCTGAGGCAGCTATATCTCTTCCCAAGGTGAGAGTCCAGGGGTATAGATAAACCCAGGAGTACAGTTATTATCACAGGGAAGATGACTGATTGAGTGGTAGGGCAACGGAGATGAGGGAGGAGAAAAACTGAATGATCAAATGGGCCATCATCTGTGTAACTGAGTAACAAAGGTGAAGGTAACACTACGTAGGACAGCATCCAGAGCTAATTCCCTTCTATCTTCTCTATAATTCTGTATTTCCTCAATCGTTTTTGTATTAACAGAAGTGAAGATAACTTTATATTATACAGCATCCAGTGCTAATTCCCTACTATCTTCTCTATAATTTGGTATTTCCTTTAATGTTTATGTGATAACTAATGTGAAGACAACATTATGTAATACAGCATCCAGTGCTAATTCCCTACTATGTTCTGTATAATTTTGTATTTTCAGTATTGTTTATGGCTTATTTGGGTTCATATGTCTCCATTCTTTTGTCTTAAAAAAAAAAAAAAAGAATCAACACAGTCGGTCAAGAACTGCCCCTGGTTCCCAAATCAAAGCAAAACCTGTGATGTCACTGACACACGGCAGAGACACCGTCCTCGAGGCTGCTGTGCTCTCTGGTTTGAGCATGGCCTGGGAGGCCCCCTGCGCAGCAGCCTCTGTGACGACTGGCCAGCGTCATCCCAGGTGTCCTCCTCCTCCGTCCCCTGTCCAGGTCTTGCCCATCCCTCTCTCTAGCTCCAGCCCTGGCTCTGCGGCCTCTGCTCTCCTCCTTCTGCGTCTGTCCTCTGGGCCCATCTCCTCGCCTGAACATGCCTAATCTTGCTGCCCTGTGCTGAGACTGTGTCTGTGTCACCCGCCCTCACCACCTCTGAGCCCTCCCGTGCCAGGACAGCACCGCTGTCCTGCCCTCAGCCTTGACCAACACCACCTCCAGACAAACCACTTTCCTTCAAACTGTCCGCGTTTCCATTTCTACCAGGCACAGTGGCTATTTTCAGAACTGAAGCCCAAATTCTTCTTTTAGCTTTCTTCTTCCCCCACAGCCAAAAAGAAACAGCTCTGCCCTTGACTTTCTGCTTCTTTTTGCCTTTTTCATGGTAGCTCCTACACACCTGGAGCCCTCTCTACCTGCCATCTGGTCTCTTTTTCTAAGACATTCCTGGAGACAGTCAAGCCAATCTCTGGAGACTCAGTGGCAACCCTGAGGGAGCCTGGCAGCATTTCCCTGTTCCCAACCAGCCAGTGAAGACTCAATGTGCAAGGAAGACTGATTGTGCCCTCCCTGCCCCCTCCTCCAAAGCCCCAGCCAGTGCGACCAGCCCTCCTTGGATGGCAGGCAGGTAGAGCTCGTTGCTTCTCAAGCTCGCATGCTCACAATATACCAGCTTCCTCCTCCAGGGAAACTGCTTCAGGAGCTCTCACTGCTCACCCTACACAAGAAAGCTCTTAAAAGGCCCCCCAAGATGCCTCATGCTGTATGCTCCTGGCTCTCCTTAGGAGCTCTGGGCACAGGGGCCTCCCACAGGCCAAGCCTCGCCTGTCTCCGAGCCTCTGAGTGTGCAGTTTCCTCTGCCTGGTGTGCTCTCCCTCCAGCTTCGGGCACATCTGCTTCTTTCTCAACCTCTGGGGCCATTTGCTGAGGCCCTCTTACCACTCTGTCCCCACTGCGATTACTACCCACCAGTGTCTCTCAGCACTAGGAGATCAGTCGAGCTAGGAGTGCTCTGACTGCAGGGCTACTTGGAGGCTTGGGGTCGGGTGGAGGTGCAGCCTGGGGTGGAGCAGCTCGGGATCCCCATGGCTGTTCTGCTCACCATGTACACCGAGATGCTCCACACATAGTTATGGACTGAGTTGCTTTGTGAGTGGATGATTGGCCAATACTGTCAGCTTGGAATACAGAGAATCTGCAGAAGGCGTGGGCACCACTGAGCTATCGCACAGCACCAGTATGTAACCCCACGGGGCTGACTGTGCTTCTGCCCTCTTCTCCGGCCTGGCCACTTCTCCAGGACAGAGTCTGATGGTGAGCCATCACACGGACTGCCTAGTTCTTCTCCTTGCCTCCTTCCTCAGAGTCTGGACAGTTTCTTATACTATTTTTTTAATCTCAGAGGACTACCAAGGTGAGAAATGTGTGACCCGGGTTTCAGCGAATATTTCTGTATCCACAATAATGTACTCATAACACCGGCAGCCAAGGGACCTGCAGCTGCATGGGCTGCTGCCAAGGTGGCTTTATGTCTGGGTCCACAGCTCCACCCAGGGCCCGGAGGACAGTGACCACGAGATGGCACCGGCGGGGGAGGTCGAGCAACCTGGAGTGGTGGCCCACAAGACACTGCCTTGTACCTGGCAGCTCTACGTGGTAGTGAGGACGCTGTGCTGCTAGTGGTGGCGCTGACACCCAGCACATCTGCGCCCACAGAGGCCTTGTGCTACCCTGTGTTGCCAGCTTGGTGGCCCTGGCCAGTGAGCTGTCTGGGAGCCACTGGTGCCCAGCTCTGGCCCTGGCAGCCATGTGCTCTGGCGCCTGGTGCTGGTATGGGTGTAGGTGGCTGCCGTCTCCTTGGCTCTATGCTACGGCGCATTCCCGTGGGAGGTTTTACTTTGCTTTAAAGTTCAAGTGAGATCAATGAACTTTTGCTGATTTAACTTTTGAAATTGCATTTTTCTGGCTGACTGCCTGACGCTCCAGGCCTGGCCCAAGCTTGAAGTCAAGCCCCTTCAGCAAGCTCTGGGCCTGGGGCGCCTCACCCATAGCTCCGCAGCTATTAGCTGGTTTCATGCCAGGTCTGCCCCCATAACCTGAAGGGCCCTGGGGTTGTGCCCTCTGATGTAACTGGGCCTGCTGGTGCGGCCCAATCCCTGTACCGCCATCTTATGTTTTGAGATAGGGCCTCACTATGTAGTCCAGGCTGCCCTTGAACTCATTATGTAGCCCAGGCTGGTCTCGAACTTACATCACTCCTCCAAGCCTGCCCTTCAAATGGTTTTTAAAACATATATTATCACTTGTTTGTTCAGAATTTTCAGTTAAAAGACTTGCTCCTTAGCTGTATCAATTACTAGTTAGTTCTTTCCTGTTGTAATTTTCCTTCCTCACTGCAGCCCCTTTTCCCGGGCGGGCTGCTCCTCCAGCTCCTGTGTGCAACTCTGTCACGGGACAGGGGCTGGACCTTAGTGAGAAGCTTCTATGAAGAGAACAGCAGGAGGGCCTGAACGCCAGAGCTGGCTGGAACTACAGAATCAAAGGTTACAGGCAGCAGCTGGCCTGGCCCCGAAGGTGTTAACCAGGTGCTCTGGCTACACACCCCAAAGCCAGAAGCGGAGTGAGCAAGCGCTCCACAGCACGGGGCCATCATCTGCAAAGGATGGGGGAGTTTTTACTTTGCTTTAAAGTTGAAGTGAGGTCAATCAACTTTCACTGATTTAACTTTTGAAATTGTATTTTTCCATTTTTAGGCAAAATGCTCGGTATTTTCAATCTGTAAAAATCCTATTAAAAGTAGATAATCAAGATATAAAGAAAATTAGTCCCAACGAACAAAACTTTAAAAAGTGTTTCTACCTCATTTTAGGCAATCAAGATCCTGGAGTTTTGAGGATGTGACCCTCACGAATGTAACTGACTTCACTTGTGCTGTGAATCTATCAGGAAAACTGTGCTCCTGGGAAATCAGGTGATTCAACAGAGGAGATATTTTGGCAAATATTTTTAAACTATGGTGAAAGGTCAGTGGTATGTTTGGCACTAATTGTTTGATTCTACATGATATTTAATTTTTTAGAACTGTGATTTACTTGTGGGTTGCCTCTTTGTGTCATGCTTCTGAGCCTGTGGTTTTCACATCTGGTTAAGCCACTCAATACAACGAGTGGATAACGGCAGAAAAAAAGTCATGACATTGCACCGGAAAAGAACTAACTAGTAATTGTTACAACTAAGGAGCAAGTCTTTTAACTGAAAGTTCTGAACAAACAAATGATAACATATGTTTGAAAAACCATTTGAAGGGCAGGCACGGAGGACCGATGCAAGTTCGAGGCCAGCCTGGGCTACATACTGAGTTCAAGGACAGCCTGGACCGCATAGTGAGGCCCTGTCACAAAAAATAAAAACGAAACAAAAAAACAAAAAAGAAACTTTTGAAAGCAGACAATTCAGTACTTTGCAGGAGGATCGCTACAAGCTCAAAGCCAGCCTGGGCTACAAAGCGAGTTTGAGGACAGTCTGAACTACATAGTGATACCCTGTCTCAAAAAGAAAAAAAGAAAAAGAAAGCAAACAAGCAATTTATTCTAAAATAGCAAATACAGTATCTTGTTCAGTGTCCTTGGATAGGTGGCTTAACATCACCAGTGGACCTTTGCTCCTATCTGAAAATTGTGCAGGCTTGTAGATACTGCCGAGATTTCCCAGGTCTGGCGCAGTATAATCATGCTAGCACCTTTTCTGTTATAAAACTGTGGAATCTATGTGTTCAACCAACTTTTCAATGTCATATCATGATAATATTCTGCTTTTGAAAATTTTGTGTGCCTGTCATTGGTTATATCAAATGTTTTCTGTGGCACAGGGTAATGTGGCTTCCCCATCCCTGCAAATGTATACAGTGAAGCCTTTGACATTATCTGCGGTCATTTATGCAATGTTTTAAACACCTTTTATTCCTGCAAAAATAAATAAGTAAACAACTGAGGCAGAGGCCAGTGTGGCCAGCCCACATGTAGACAGGAAGCAATGTGGCATGTAGCAAGGAGTGTCTTTTGGGGCTTGAAAATCAAAACGTGGGTTTTATTTCATGAGCAGTGGGAAGTTTTTGCACAGTCTCCCCCGGAGGAGTAAACTAGTATTACCCACTCCTGTGCACTGAGTATCCAAGAACTAATCTGGAAATATCTGCCTTGTGAAACAGAATCTTTATGAATCTGTGACTCCAAGGGCAAGGTCAGTGCCGGGTGAAAGCTGTTCATCTTACCAGGCAAGTATCGAGAGTGCTTCAGGTAGTGCTGCTTGGCGGCAGACCTCAGGGTGGGCGTGTCTCGCCGCTGATAGGTCTGCGTGGGGGCACTACTCCCCGTGCCCACAGGCTGCGAGGGCTTCAGGTCCAAAACGCTCTCGAATCTGCATGAAGAGAGCACGGCTTAGTCATCACAAGGGGGCACATCTTCAGAAAGATCCACCGGTGTCACACCCAAGCGGTCTGCCTGTGGCTGGGGCAGTGCACTTGCCTGCAGAGAGTGTCGTCGCTCTGCCTCTTCTTGTTCTTCAGGTCAGTCCTGGTGAGGGATGGACTGAAATCCAAACCATCCATGTCAGCCCAGTCATCAGAATCCTTTGTGGACCTGGACATGAGGCCCCACCTCCTCCTGCTCTTGGGCTTGATCTCACCGTTTTTGTGCTCCAGGACAGCTAGGATCTTCTGTGTATAGCCGCAGAAGCAGGAAAAAGCAACACTTGGTATTAATGGCGCTCGCTTATGAGTAATTCCCTTGCTACTCGAAAGGAGTGGACACCTTTCTCCAGGACACACCACTTACGTAAAGAGGAACCATGCAAGCTGCACCCCTGACCTTCTGCCTCTCAGCAGCCCTGGCTGTCATGGCTGACACATGATGGGCTTCTTGTCCACTTGAAGATTGCTGACTCTCATTTGGGCCTGAAGTGTTAAATGATTTCTACTGTTATGACAGAGAGGGAGGACTAATGCTTGACCACCTCCTTTACTTGCAGAAACCAAGGTGAACAATGCCTGTCCAGGAGATGTGGACATGACCTCCTAACTGCTACAGCAGGGCACTGCCCATCACAGGAGTGCCAGTAGGCACGAAGCACACGGCATAGGGCAGCAGCACACACAATGAGCTGGAGAAGATCTCACTGTCAGTCAGCACCAGCTGACAGAAAGAGGTTTTTTAAATTCTGTGTTTTTTTTTGTTTTTGTTTTTTTGCTGTACTAGGGATTAAACCCAGTGCCTTAGCACTGAATTACATTCTGGCCCTGGGTCTTACTAAGTCACTAAATTGTCCAGGCTGGGCTTGAACATATGATCCTCCTGCCTCAGCCTCCCAGAGGGCTAGGACTCAAAGGTGTCAGAGAGTCAGTATTATAAAGCTATGACAACCATAATCTCTTGTCAGGTTATTTTTCTGTTCAATCCAACACTCACTGTTTCCTTTCGAAAACCAGCCCAAGAATGGATAGACCTGGCCTCACCTAACAGCCCAGTGTTAGCGCCAATGTCCAGCAGCAACATGAACAGCATCTGTAACTATTAGTTCAGCACTTTGTGATTTTCAAAATATCTTCACAAATGTCACAGTCTTTGATCCTCATGATCAATCCTGTCTAGGCAAGATGTGTATTGTGATCGTCCTTTCACAAATGATGACACTGAGCCAGTAGAGGTTAATGAAATGGTGACCGGCCCTGACTTTAAAGTATGTGCCAGGGGCTTTTCTAAATTCTTCTCAAGTGTGAACTCATTCAGCCCCCAAAGTGATTACATCAGGTGGATGGTGTTGCTATGTATCCCTGTCATACGGAGGACGAGAGAACAGAGAAGCCACAGAACTTGCTCAGGTCATCAGGCTATTGGATGGCCGAGCTGAGATTTGAGACCCTGGCAATCTGGCTACAAAGCACAGCTGTGACTCCTGACCACAGCTACCGGCCAAGTGACACTGTTATTAAGAGGTGAGTGAGAGCTTCAATGTAGACATAAACCTAGGGTCTTTTCACAGTCCTCTGGCATTGCCAAGATAAATGTCTTATACTTAGACCTTGTTTACTGAACAGGAAGGACTTGACATAACATGTGTAGTCAGAACGGGAATGTGTCATGCCCAAAGCTCACAGGTGAACTCTACACTTACCGACTGAGGATTCTTGTTGTGGAGGGATGGGAAAAGCAGTGGGCTTGGCTTGTCCTCCTGAATATGGCTCGGGGGATCTGTCCTGGAGGCCTCTGCTTTGTAGGGGCACAGGGGATGCTGAGGGGCCTGGCTGGCGTGGTGTTGCCGGGAAGAAATTCGTGCGTGCGGCTTGGCTGGGGGCTGGGCAGGAGGGACTGGCTTGATGTGCAGAGGTGGGCCGGCCTTTTCTAGGACCTCCTTCTGTGGCTTTCCTGAGTCTGGCAGGTTCTGTGCGGTGATGCCCAGCAGGTGTCCAAGCTGGAAGTAGGGATATCGCAGCGCCTGGAATAACAGATGAGGGGGTGGTGAGCACATCACCCCAACTGCTGAGCTATCTGAGAGCCAGTTATTGCTCAGAGCTTAACCCAAGCCAACCACAAGACAGCAGCATCCTGACTCAGCAACACCCCTACGAGTTTCCTCACCTAACACACTGTCCCATTCACTTACCGGTTGCAACTCGTTTAAAGTTATTTGGATAAAGTAGCCAATTGCACTGCTATTATTTCTGTTACTTCTGAGAAGCTTGCTGGCTCCACACAGACCCAGCTTTTGTAACTCACTTGCTATGGGTCTTAAATATATGTCACCCTTCTTGGTGCAGAAGAAATGGTGCAAAACAAAAAAGCAAATGTAATGATACTAGAAGACACACGAAGTATAAAACAAGCAGGTACACATGCTTTCACCCCAGAAGTGTGATGAGTATGTAATTAACATGATATAGTTAACCGTTCCCCATCACGATAAGGGTTACTGCCAGTTGTTCTAGATAACCAGGTTTTCTGGATAGCCAGAGACAAATCTTCAAAGTCTTAGGGTTTCCAGTTCTTTCTGAAATATTTTCTGTATTTCAGTATGTTTTTAGAGTCATTGAAAAATAATAGCATTACTTGATGAGTTATAAACATCAGTAATGCTATAAGCAAATACAGATACAGGGTTGGATAATGTGGGGGGTTGTGGTAAGAGTCCTTGACTCCAGCATTTAATCTGAAAAGCCTTCTCTGCAGTCCCAGGTGTTTTTACAAATCTAGAAGGATATGGAGTATTTTTAGCCTTTCTGACACTATTTTTAAAAGCATACGTTATTTCCTTGGTTGCCTATTATAGGATCTTTTTATTTTCATCTCTTGTGTGCATCCTTTAAGGATTCATCATAAGGCTCATCAGAAATCTTCATGTCTGCCCTGACACCATTTGTGAATTTCATTATTAAAAGAGCATTTCTGAGAGCTTTCCAACTCTCCTGAGCCAGCCAGAGCCTTACAGCGGATTTTGGGCCTCGCTTCTTTGAATTTTTGAAAAAAGCGTTTCTGCACTCTTAATTATTCCTCCAGCTATCATCTCACTAGTTACAAATTCTCACATCACATTTGCACTTTCTTCATATAGCACCACCACGTTCAGAAGCCGAATAACGTTTGATTAGAACTGGTCACTTATTTGACACTCTGAGCAGCGTAACCACCCATGAGATAGGCTGAGAAGGGGCCGGCCACAGCCAAGGCAGAGGAGGCCTGCAAGAGGCTGAAGGTGGAGAGAGCCCGAAGCACTAGTGTGCCTCCTTCGGGTGCACTTCCCAACCACAGCCGAGGCAGCCTGGAGCAGGAACTCTACCGAAAGCCCTGCATCTCCACAGCGAGATTGCAGTTGGTCGCATCATCTGTACCAGAGACTGGGGCAAATCACTTAAGCCTCCTGAGATTCTGTTTTCTTACCTACAGAAATGAAAACAACAGTATCTCATCTCACGGGCTCTTCACCAGGTTAACATCACATAAAACACAGTGAAGCCGTCTGCAGACTATAAAGCGCCAACTGCAGTTGTTAGCCTGGCTCTACCTCGTCTGTTGTTCCACGTCACCCACACAATGAGCAAGTTGAACTTTACAAGGTGAAGAACTTTGATACTTACTGCATATCATTTAAGTAATTATGGTTAAATAATATAGTTGCTTTAAAAATTAATATACAATTTACACGGTACACCATATATATGGCAATGAAAGTTAACAGATCTGTCTTTGGAGAATGTTTTTATTTATATTCTTTATGAATGAAGATAATGAAAGAGTCTGTAGTAGTTTGTATTATAGTAGTAGTCTTGCTGGGCGTGGTGGCACACGCCTATAATCCCAGTACTCGGGAGGCTGAGGCAGGAGGATCATTGCAAGTTTGAGGCCAGTCTGGGCTACACAGTGAGCTCAAGGCCAGCTGAACTGCATAGCGAGACCCTGTCTCAAAAAGACCTTTCCACAACCAGTACTGGCTTATGATAAAACTACTACAAGACTACTATTTTTTTATTTTGTCTTTTTGAGACAGGGTCTTGCTATGCAGTTCAGAGTTCTTTAACTTCTTGTCCCATATAGATTTCCCATGTAATTTATAGAATTTATTCAGAATTAGATATGAACTTCGTAAGAAATGAAATAAAAGAAACTGGAAGAAAACCTGACTAGCTGTTGGCCTTTTCTTAGGATCCCACTGAAGCATGTCTCTCAGGAGCTGAATTGCTTCGCTGCTAGCATTTGGAATCAGTGTCTTCAGGTTATTGGGTATGCACTGGGGCCAGCGGAAGTTCATTGCACTTGAAAGTTGGTAGCCCTCAGGCCAGTCTGTCTGAAAGAAGAAAAAGACAGCAAATCTTGCTACACCCATGACTGTCACTTGCCTGTGCATCCCTCCCTGTGCCTGTCATGGGAGGCGATGCTGCCATTCCCCTCCCATGGGCGCGAAGACAGCAGCGTGTCCAAACAGATGCGGGACTGTACTCCTGAGGGGACCGCAGAGGATGCGTGACCTGGGAACCAGGAGAAAAGGCACTGGGTTTGTCACCAACTTGTCTTATAACCGTGACATAAGATGGTACGATGCTTGAGATTTGGGGACGGAAGGAAATGAGTATTTCCCCAACTGTGTCTCAAGAGGCTGAAGTTTTAGAAACCATGAATGAGGTATTTTTTGGAGGAAAACAAAATAAAACAAGACACTTGTTCCTGCTCAAATAAATGTCTAAACCCCTACATAAATCCTACTAGATCCCAACCTCATGACTCAAAATATGCATGCTGAGAAGCCCAGCAGGAAAGGAAGTCTCAAGCTCCCCACCTTCCCCCCAGCAAGCTGTGTACTCAGCGCAGGCTGAACCATGGAACACACGGGCAAGGGCCCTTGAAGGCTCCTGCTGGTTCTCACACTACCGCCGTGCAACACACACCCTGGTACAACTGGTCACACCCTGGTCTCCTCCTTTTTCAAAGTGAATGATAATCTTATGGAGTCCTAACCTTGAGGACAGCACTGTCCTTAAAGGAGAAAATAGGACATTTATTTTAAAATACAATAATACAGAGTAAAAAAATAATAACAGCCACAAGAGAGATAACGATACAGATGTGCAGAGGATGGAGAGATGCCAGCAGGTGATTCTGGAAATCTTGATGAGATGGCAATGATGACTCATTCAAATGATTTTAAAAATGTGAGGGTCTAGTTCATACTAGCAATGGTGCTGAATGTGTTGAAATATATGTAAGATAAATCCTTGCCTGGAATTGCTCTAATGTTCAAGAAACAGATACATGCACACGGATGACTCTGTCAATAACAGGACAAAGCTGAAGACAGACCAGAGACAGGAGAAACAGCCCGGGTGGAGACTGAGGCCTCGGAAGCAGTGAAAGACTTGGTCAGGGATGCGATGCTCACTTGGGCGAGGGTGTGTGTGGAGCACGGAAACTGGCCCACTCCAGGGCACACAGCCTGGGGGGGAGGGGCACATGCACCACCAGGAACAGGACTGAGTCGCGGGGCTAGGCGAAGGGCTCCCAAGGACAGGCGGACAGTAACTACAGCTGCTCTTTAAAGGACGAATCTGGGCACAGAGTGAAAGATAATCTGGAGGGAAAGACGAGAAGGCAGTAAAATTACAAAGATACCCATGACCTGGGCAGGGCGACCACTGTCCTGTCTGTGATGTTAGCCATGAACCTGAAAGGTCAGGAGCCATCGGAGGACACAGAACAGGATTTACTGACCAACAGCTTAGGCAAAGAGAAGGAAAGAAGGCCAAATAGAAACAGCCCCAAGGCTTGCGCTCTGCGACTCTGAGGGAGCCAAGGCAGACTGGACTATGGACAAAGGAAGCACGCTGCACGGTGAGGAAAAGGTCACCGTTAAAACGCTGTTTTAGATGAACAAAGTTGGAGGTGGCGGTGAGGGAGTGGGGCTGGGGAGGAGTCCCAAGACAGCCATAAAGAGGGATGTGGACGCTACACACTACACTGTGGTGGCTTCTGCGGAGGTGTGATGCAGAGAAGCTCCACAGGAGGTGAGACGGTACAGAGTGAAAATAGAGGGGGCCACGACAAAGGTCACACTTAAGCCACATCTGAGGATGCGGGCAGGGGAGGGTGGCCAAGCTCAAGAGGAGCATTCTAGAATGGGCAGCTGTTCAGTAGCATCAGTGCTACCCAGTGCTGGGGGAGAGGGAGCCGAGAGAGCCAGCGGCCTTAGCCCACAGGCCTCTGTTCATACCTTCTTCGGTGTCCCCAGCACTTGGCAAATTTTGAATATCGTGTCAATTTCACTGGCCCCAGGGAAGAGTGGCCTGAGGGTGTACACCTCCGCCATGATGCAGCCCACGGCCCAGACGTCAATGGGGGAGCTGTAGTTGGTGGACCGCAGGAGGACTTCTGGAGCCCTATACCTGGAGGAACAAAGTTAGCTGCTAGCTATCACATCCATTGCTCAGAAATTCAACTAAATAAAGAGCAATTCTCAGCAAGAGCTTATGTATCTGCTTTCTCCCAGGAGTGTGGTCCACAGACTGGGAAGGGCTTGGCAACTGTCATAGCTGCTGCTAAAACAACAATGCTTCTCCATGGTCCACTACTGTCTACTGAGCATTTCTCCACAGGCGTCTTCTCTACAGCACCTTTGAGACACTCGCAAAGTGATAGTTTGGAGGAAGGAGAGGACAGAAAGGAAGGGGAAAAACGTAACACCTCTGCAGGGGCCACTGCTTGATCCTGGCAAACTGTAAATCAATTCCTAGGGTCTGAAAGTTTTAACAATAGCAGCTAGATGGTTTTTCATACAGATGTTCAGAGAACCTCTTCCATAACTCTTTTGGGGAAATGTTATTTGGAAGATCTATATATAAAGTCTTATACCCTGGAAACACATAATGGCTTTCCTTTTAAGATTATTTACCACACGAGTCTTTAGCATCATCCAGTGCCAACACACCTACAAAAAGTGTCTCAGACTGCACGCTCTATTTACAATTTAATGTTTATGACTGACCTCACTCTCAGTAAGAAGGTATCCTTAGAAAGAAGTACAATTGAGTAATTTTGAGGAAAAACAGGACTCACCATCTGGTAGACACATAGTCTGTGTAGGGAGGTCTTGATCGGATTTCTCGGGCCAATCCAAAGTCTGCAATTTTCACCAGTTCCGGCCCCATGCAGAGGAGATTCTCAGGCTTCAGGTCCCGATGGAAGAAGCCTGTGGAGACAGGAGGAACGGCAGACGTGTGTTTGCCTTTGCATTACTCTTCACAGTTGCTTTTCCTCTCTCCATAGCAGCTATGACCTTTCAACAGAGGAGCACGGTATGAACAAGACTGCATCGATCTCACACACGATGCACAGTCATCTGGCCTTCTCGTGGGATGTCAATCCCCCTCCACAACAGCATTCAAAGTCAATTGTAAGACTTTATTTTTTTAAAAACAACAGAGAAAATTTCTTTTAAAATACCAAAACTCATGGGCTGTTCAGTGTGGGTCTTCAGTGTCCTCCAAAAACTCGTGTTGAAGTCTGTGTCGCCAGCATAGCTACGTCTACAGGCTGTGCCTTGGGTGGGTAGGGGGCCCTGATTGGATCATAAGGACTCTGATCTCACTAACAGATTCATCATTTATGGACTGCTGACTTAAACAGCTACTGGGAGGTGGAACTTCAGAAAGTGGGGCCTGATTTGGGTGAGCACGTCATTGGAGAGGTGCTCGTAACAGTTTAAATTTGAAATGTTCTCCAGAGGTGTCATGTGTTCAGAGCTGGGACTCTTGGAAGGTGACTGAACTGTGGGACCCTGTACCCACTGGTGGATTAACCCGTTGCTGAGGTCATGGCTGACTGCGTCAGGAGTGAGTTCTTGTTAGAGGGGTGTCACTGGCGGTGTGATCTGGATGGGTATATTCTTGACTCTGGTTCACCCTTTCTCTCTCTTCTACTTTCTAGCAGCCAACGATTGAGCAGCTTTTCTCTGCCACGTCCTACTCCCATGCCTTGGTCCCAGCTCTCCTCCTTTAAGTTATAGATACTGGACATTTTGTTCCAGCAATGGAAGTGACTAATACCGAAAATTGGCTCCATGAGTAGGGCTGCTGCTGTAACTGTGCCAGATCATGTGGTGTAGAAGCCTTTAGAAAGCTCAGAAGACCAGAATGCTGCTAGGAAAGCAGACAGTAAAGCCCAGCCTCAGAAAGTTCCGGCTGGGAACACTGGCAACTGGACTAGAGGCCATGTGTGTTATACTCTGGCAGGAAATTAGTCTACTTTTGCCCATGTTCTGAGATTTTGCAGGTAACTGAGATTAGGAGCGGTGGATTAATTAATCTGGAGGAAATTTCAAACCAGCTCTTTATTCAGGGTTTCGCATAGGTACGGGTACTGCTGGCTGATTTGGGCCAGATTTATAGTGAAAACCAGAAGAAATGGCCAGACCCCACTCACTGCAGGCTCAAGGATGGAAATGGGTAAACTCCCTTGGAAGACTTTGTGAAGAGAACCCCAAGGTGCCCTGCTCATTCAGAGCCACTTAGGAAAGTATTTCCCCAAGTTTAGATATCCAGACACTAAGATGCTATTGCACCCATGGTCCAAAGCTCCCAGCTACTGCATGAGCTGGTGGGAGATCCTGGTATCATCCACGTGGTGCTGGTTTTCAGGCATGCCCAATGCAACAGTTATGCAGTCAGGAAGGCTTCCACCAGATTTCTGGGAGGCCTGGGTGGCCAGGCTACGTACCCGAGAGGATGATGCATGAACTGTGAAAGTGAAACCCAAAGTGCAGTATGGAGCTTAGGAAGCTGGAGATGCCAGGAAGGTGGAATGTCCAGCGGAAAGCCTCGGCAGTGGGCAGAGCCATCACAAGAGGGAGGTCAGGAATGTCATGGGGCAGAGTTGCTCAAGATGTTTGGAGCTCACACCTTGCTATAACCTGCCCTAGACACTGAACACGGAGGTATGGGACTCACTGTTTGCTCTGCTTGCTTTTGGTCTTGCTTTGGTCTGATCTCGTTCTATCCCACTGCTTCTCCCTTTTGGAATGGGAATCCTTACCTGTAACATTGTACGCTGGCAGTGTTTTCATTTACAGGGATTCTCAGCTAAGGGTCTGTTGGAGTCTCAGAGGAGATGC
The DNA here is from genome assembly GCA_004027595.1 of Dinomys branickii. NCBI lineage: Eukaryota > Metazoa > Chordata > Mammalia > Rodentia > Dinomyidae > Dinomys > Dinomys branickii. The sequence goes on along the minus strand of PVLD010002401.1, from coordinate 106,269 downwards.
TGGACTTCTCTCCAATGTTGGAAATGTTAAGACTCTGGCAACTCTGAGAGGGACTAAATGAAATTTGCATAAAGACATGGACATGAGTCTTTTGGGGACCTGGGGCTGAATGTTAGGGTTTGGATCTATGCTGTCCTTCAGAAGGCTCACGTGTTTTGAGGTGGGGCTTTGGGAATGTGCTTGGATTATGGGAACACTACTCATAAGGGTACCAGCACATCGAAGAGTTCAGAGTTCAGTGTGCTTTCAGGAGGGGGAGTCTGAGGTCACTGGGGGTGTGACCTGGTAGGGTGCATTCTTGCTCCTGGTTTCTCGCTGTCTCTGTCTCTCAGCTTTCTGGCTGCAGTGGGTTGAGCAGTTTTTCTCCACCATGCCATTTCAGTCAACTGCCAATTAAACCATAAGCCGGAATTATGCTCTCCTCCTTCAAGTTGTGGGTGTTGGGTATTTTGTCACAGTTGGGGAAGTGACTAACAGTGCTCTGAAAGGACACATTTTGCCTCTGGTCTCTCTTTCTGTTTCCTGGCTGCCACAGATGAAGCAGCTCTTCCTCCCACAAGCCACAATCGAGGACCCTGTGACCATGGTTTGGAGCCTCTGAAACCATGAGTCAGAATAAACTCTTCCTTCTTTTTGAGCTAAAATCTTGCTGTGTCGCCCAGGCTGGCCTTGACTCATAATTCTCCTACCTCAGCTGCCCTAGTGCCGGGATTTCAGGGATACGCCAGTGGCTTTCCTCCTTTTAATTTGATTTTCTCAGATATTTTGTCACAGCAATAGACAGCTGACTAACATAAAGGCTGAGATAACTTTGCAAAGTAGTCATTCAAGGGAAAAACATCATTCATCATTCCCACCCTGCCCAAATCAGCCAGGAAAACTTTGAGATTAAGGCCATTTGAAAAGTCAGTAGTCTTATGGATACTGGGCTGACACCACAGCAGAAACACAATTACACTTTTTATTCAAGATACAAAGGACTCATGAATCTACTTGTATCTGAGATTCTGGGTGCTGCCACATGCTTAAATGTTAAGGACTTGCCACTTTGTCTGATGAAGATACACAGAGGTACATCCAGAGCTCACATTGTAAAAGGCAAGTAAGAAGCCCATCTCAGCTACAGCAATGCTTTAGAGGCACTAGGAGGAGATGGTCAACATGGCAATGGTCCAGATGCACTCACACACCTGTGGTCAGCAATACATGCTTCTGAAGACCGCAGCCCCCTACACTGACATTACCACCAACTCAGACGACGTTCAGTGTGGCTCTGACTCTCAAAGAGAATGCCAAAACTGGAAACAACCCAGGCGATGGTGCTGACAGTGCTGCTGCATGCTATCACTGTCAGCTCTGAAAGCAGGAGTCTAACTAGCCCCTCAGGGGAGAAATTAACAGCCCTTTCATTGGGGCCCTCCTTCCCCGACAACCTCTGTGCAACAGTGCCTGAGGATACAACTCTAATGTTCCTTCTCCACCCTTCATGTTTAATAAGATAACGACTGGATGTCATGTTATCCTGTGTGCACTTGCCCCACACCGCTTTTCTCCTCTCCCAACCCATCCGTCCTCCTGAAACTTTGGAAGATACTGGCAGGTGCCCTGTAGTTATGCTGGCTCCCTCCTTCCCTGGAGAGCGAAGGTACTGTGCTGCAACTGCTCCTCAGAAACCTGCTGTCTCTCCACGCGTCACACGGGGACCTCCCGGCCTTGCTCTAACAGCGGTTACGATGCTGCCCTCCTCAGGCGCCCCCCACGATTTGGTAATTGAAACACTACCTGTTCCTTGTCGCTCTCCACCCACACTCACACAAAAGCCTTCTGCAGAACCTTTTAAAATTGTTTAACAAGGCCAAACTCCCGCCATTCTACCTAGAGAGATAAATGTATTTTCCAACCTGTGTAAAGTGTGTTCCAATCAGGCAAAATTCATCATCCCATGAAGTTCACTGTATTCATTTCCATTTGTAATGTGCCCTTGCTCCTTTCTGTCTACATCAATCCCAATCTTTGCTGACCTTCAAAATTTTAATTTTCCTCTTTTCATGAAACCATTCTGATATGCTAGCTTTCTTCACATATTCATTTTACCAAAAAATATTCAGAGGCCATGCCAGGCAATGGGTTAGACTCTGTGGATGAGCTCTTGCCCTCAAGGAAAGCGAGTCCTTCCTGCTGATCTTACGTACAGCTCTACGTTTTCAGGTGCATCTGTCACTCTTCACTGATTAGATGGAAGCACTTTACAGGTAAATGCACCATTAAGAAATTCTTTTGAATGCCTAGCACAGTGGCAAGAGCGCGATGATCACATTACTACAGTCTTGTTGATTAAAAGGAACCGCACAGGTTTGTAGGGTACAATGGAGTGTAATGGTGGTGAAACTACCTGGTGCAAGCAAGCACCGTCTACAAAGATCACACCAGAGATGGGTGGGAGCTGGGTGTGGGGAGACAGCGACTGAAAACTGAGGCAGAAGAGCGCTCAGTCTAAAGCAGTGTGAACTAAAAAGCATGTCTACTAAAGTAGCGAGGACTCAGAAGCGGATGTCTGTGCCACAGAGGGGCAGCACGACCAAATCCATTAGTCAAGGTTATTTTCCAAAGACCGTCTCTCCTCCAGAGAAGGGCGAGGTGATGTGGTCCATATGCAAATACACTGTGCATCATGGACTGAGGGAATGGCGCTTTAATCCAAGGACACTTCCCTCTGTTCATCACTCTCAAGACAACAGGGTTTAGTATTAGGTCAAGTTCCAAATGGGTGGTATTAGTTATAATGGTGGATACACAGGGCAAATGGCTGGTGTACCTGGACAAAGTCTGGAACCCCACACAAGAGGACATGGGAAAGAGGGTGGAACTTCCTTCCTACTGTAGGCTGCCTATGTCTTTCACGCCCCAAAGCACTGACAAGATGAAAGAATCTGACCTGGCCTAGACCAGAGACAGGCACAAATTGGTTATTTTTATGCAGCACATGTATACTTGCATATGCATATATATTTATATACATACATGTTTATATGTATATTGTGGAATATATATGCCTTCCCTATACCAATTCCTTGAAGTACCCAAGTCCAATTAATATTAAATCAAACTTAAATTATAATAAAACCAAACATGAGGTTGTCATTTCAACAAATGCAAAGACATTTCAGTATCAGTCAAGATTACCCTTTAAAGCCAGGCTTGGTGGCACATACCTATAATTCCAGCACTTGGGAGGCTGAGGCACAAGGATCACTGTGAGTTTGAGGCAAGACTACACTACATAGTAAGTTCAAAGCCACCCTGAACGACAGAGCAAGACTATGTCAAAACAAAAAAATAAGAACTTGGGGGGCTGAATTAGGAGGACTGCTGCAAGTTTTAGGCAGCCAGTTCAAAACTGGCCTGTACTACAGAGCAAGATCCTGTCTCAAAAAGCCAAAAAAAAAAGTAACAACAACAATAAGAAAAATGTCCTTCAAAATGAAAGAATAAATTCTGATATGGGCAGATTCGCAGGGCTTAACACCAGCCAGAAGATGTGGAGATTATGCACGTCCACCAGAGGGGGTGATGACTGTTCAAGACTTGGTATAACAGAGTCATTGTGATTGGACCTCTCCTCCCCAGAGCAGCCTCCAGCTCCCAGAAGGCTGGACTGTGTGCTCCTGTCTTGGAAGTGGCCAGAGAAGTGCAAAGACATGAGCAGCTACTACAGCACGATCTTTGTCAATGCACCTAGGACGGTTCTATGGCCCTTGAAACAAGGTATGAACTTTGGTATCACTGTTTCTTTTCCTAACAACTCAGAGCATTAGGAACACTCCAGAGAAAAAAGAAATGGCGGGCATTACTTTCTTACTGACCAGATGAAAATACTGATCATGGGGGGGTAGATAAATTTTTCACAATCTCACCCAGGCATAGGCCACAGCTCCAACAGTTCAGGTTCTGCTGCTTCCCTTTCCATCCATCTAGCTGCATCTTGGTGTGTGGGTTTGGTCCTTGTAAGTCCAGATTAATGGGGTTCTCCGCTCTCCTCAGTTTGAGGTCCGTGGCGTTTCCAAACTCACACGGAGTTCTTTCATAGCAACTCCTCTGTCCTGCAGCCTCCTACCCCCCCCACCGCGGCAGCTCCCTCTGGCGCCGCCTACCACACTCGTCCCCACAAACCCACACCTTTCCCTTTTCAGTTCTTCCTGCAGTGCTGACTCCCACCCTGGCAGAGGCATCGCTCTTGCGATGCTGACCCTGTACTCTGTACCCACCCTGAGCCATGCGCCTGTGACACCAACCACCTGCCTGGCAGCCAACGGGATGCTTTCCTTGCTGCTAACGCATCTTCAATCTTCCACAGAGAACACGTGCACTCACAGGAGGAGGAAGACCGCAATTCCTGCCTTGTTATGGCTGTGTCTAGACGTCCCTACAAAGTCTCATGCAGTCATAGGTGGGGCTTTTCAGAGGTGGCTGGGTCTACAGTGTGTGATTAAGTGTGTAGTACGGGGATTTAGGGTGTGTGACACTAAAGTGACTGGTTGGTTTGGCGTAGTTCTGGGAGCAGACAAAGCGAAGGCCCTCCCTGGGTGTGCGCGCCACCTGCCCTAAGGGTGTGTGCCCTGCAGAGAATCGCTACGAGGGGCAGAAAAGAGGATTGCTTCCTCTCCACTTCACTGCTTTCTGCCTTCCTGCCTTCTGCCCACCGTGAATTGTTTCTCCTCTGCGATGCCCTCTCTGGCACTCTACCTTGCATGGGAGCCAGCCAGGTAGGCCTGGACCTCTACAAACTGTGAGCTACAATGAACAGTTCCTCCCTTAACCCTGGGCATTGGTATCTTGTCTCAGCAACAAGAAGAGTAACTAAGACATGCCTGTTCCTCTCTCACTTCAGGGCCCACAAGGATTAGAGGGTACACAGCAAGGACAGAATTAGTTCCAAACAGACTCTTCAAAAAACGACGGATGAGGCCTGCATCAATCCGTAGGTAAGGGTTTTGGCTGCTATGCTCTTAAACATCACTGTTTCCCACACAGGGAAGGCCACGCCGCTTAGCGGGTAAATGTGCGGCCCGCCAGGGTACTTGGTTTCAGATCCCAGTTGTTACTCACCAGCTAAAAAATCACTTAATGCTTTGTGCCTTGTTCTTCCCATCTATAAAAGAAATAATAGCATCTACCTCGTGTGGTTGTGTCACAAGAGTCAATGTTTTGGATCTGTAAAGCCTTTAGAGCAGTGCTGGCACAATGGCACCCAGAAGAGCTGGTCAGACTTAGTACCACTTTTAGAAGATTCTCCGATTTTACCTTCCCAGCAACATCATCAAAGGGGACAGGCAGGCAGCGCTGTCTGCAGATGAAGGCTTGTGGGGTGAGTGACACCCAGCCTCAAGGAGATGATACTGCAACTCAGTCTGACTCACTGCCATGTCTACACCCCGTGGGCATACGTGCTGTGGCTGGAAACTCGGGCCCGCTTCCAACAGTGGAAACCCTTACAGCAGGGCACGCACAGACTGCACAACAGCAGCGCTGGGACAAGAACCTTCCTCTTCAAAGCTATTTGGCTTCCAGAAGGCAAGAACAGCCTTCAGCTGGCATCTGGGGTACGTGTGCCAGCTGAATAACTGGAGGACTTTTTCCTCTCACTGCAGTTGTGCTGATTTTTCTGTTAATAACAACTGGACAAGAAAAATTGCAAACCATGACAAACACTTTCTGACCACTCTTGTGGATGGATCTGATGGGAATCTATGGAAAAGACTAGAGGGTATCACAGCACTATGCATTTATGTAACACATCTTCCTACTGTGGAAGCTGTAATTTCAGATAATACTAAATTTAAACTTACAGTGTTGTCATCAGAAAGGTCACAGGAACAGTGATGTACAGCAAGGCAAGGGACTGTCTTGAGGTCATTTACAGCAATACAGTGGTGAGAACAGAGGCAGAGACCCACTTCTGGGGCAAGTCACTGTTCTGCACACCACCTAGTGCACGTCTGTTACCTATATGGGTAAGAGAGATGCGAGTCTCTGTGGGAAAGGTCTTAGGCCCAGGATGAAGTCTGCCTCTAATTCCAACACAGAGCATCTGCTTGGTTTGTTCCGTCAGTACCTAGTAGAGCTGTGTGTTCATTCCCTGTGGGGGAATGCTCAGTGACATGAGACACAGCCATAGCAACCAGCTGCAGCCCTGCGCTTCCCTCTCAGGAGTCCACCCCCCAGGGCCAGGATGTACCTTCTCACAGTCACACAGCTACCAGTGAGGAGCCTGAAACTCCGAAGGCACTGCAGTGAATGCTTTAGATTTTCTTTCCCTTACAGGAGAAAAAGAGTAATACAGAGGTATATTTGCCCTTAGTCATTTATCTATAAAAATGGGACAAGACCTACAAAACTGCATCCACCCTGCTTATACTTCCTATGATTTTCTTCATCTTGTATACTCTTGTTCTCTTTGAGAACAGATTTTTCTAATGAAGTGTGGCACTTAGATACAGACTAATCTCTCTTCTACTGCAGTAGGCCTTTGGCAAGTTTTAAAAATATCTCTGAACTTCAGTTTCCTGTTAGGAATAGGTATCACTTGTTCTTTCAGCATGAGGAGCTGGCAAGGAAATAAACAAGCTAACAGATGAAGTATTATTAAGCTTAAACTAGAACTAGGCCCTAATTGCCGCAAACTAATTACTAGGGGAAGTTGTCATCACCGCTGGCAAAGGTAACAGCAGTGAGGCTATGGAAGCAGAGGTCTGACCTCATAAACTGAGGCTTCCTTAGCCCCGACTCCACATGCTACGCCAACGTTCAAGGCACACAGGGAGACAACAGGGCCGAGCTCCAAAGGGCTGTTTCGGCACAGGCGTAGAAGGATGTCAAATTATTGACTACAATACGTGTGTGTGTACGCATCCATATATGTGTAGATATACATGTGGTGCAGAGGTATGGTCTGTGTATGTCTACACCCACCGCCCCCCACACTCTTGATTAGGTAGAGCTCTGGACAAAAAGCTACACATTCTTCCTGGCAACCAATGTGTGAGTCTCATGAAAAGTGACAGAAAGGACAAGAAGAGAAAGCCAAAGGATATGGACCTTTCTTTAGGATAAGGACCTTTTCTTAGGACACGGACCTATTTTTTAGGATAAGGACCTTTCCTTAGGTCCACTCAGTTTCCAGCCCTGAGCAAATAACCCAAATAACTCAAACACTGATTCTTCCCTGCCTGAAAATGTGCTGGTTGACTTACCTGTTTTGAAAATCCTTTTGATTTTTCATTGTTTCTTTTTCTTGAGCTGATAAACCTAGGAAGTGACCGTCTCCTGTTTGCTTGTAAGACACCATACCCTAAGTTTTAGTGTCTCTCAAATCCATCCCCTCTCTTGTGAGTTTGTTTGAGCAAAGACTGAAGCACTGGGGCTATAACATCAGGCACCCCGAGATGACACTTCTCTTGGAACTAGATTCTAACTTGACTCAGTCTTGCCTGTTAGTCACAGGTTACTCAGCATGAGCCCGAGCTACAAGCTTTTGCAGATAGCGTATGTTCATGTTTTATTTAATCTCTGCCAGGGGCCACTTGAGGAGAAACAGCAAGCTGGTGTCAGTCCCAAAGTCACTGTGCCACCTTGTGCCACCCCAGACTTTCCTACTACAGGCTGGAGCTGAACGTTCGACCTGAACTGGATGCACCATCAGGGGTTTCGGCACTGTGCCCTACTGAGCATGAGACGCCTTGGGGAAAGGCATTTGCCAGGGTGACGCCCTCAGCTGAGTGGGGACTGCGCAGCACCAGCCACTGTGCCCATCTGCCTCTGGGCTAAAGTGGCCTCACATGACCTTGGAGGGCTTCTGACATCACCCACAGCAGTGTCCATCTGGTTGCTCTGGGCTCCCAAAAGATTATTAATCCTGTCCTATCTGGGTCTTCATCCAGTTAGTGACAAAGGCCAGCAAAGCTCCAGCAGTTACTGGAGATTAGAACCTCATATTCATTGCTTAAAACTTTTCAGAAGTGCAGCTCATAAGTCTGGATATTCTACCTTTGTCCATGGACTAGCCAGATCATCTCTGGAGGGAATCCCACCTAGTAGAAGCATTTTCTCTGATCAGATGTAACAGCTAGCCTGTGCTGATGGGTATACACCCACCTGCCCTGTGTAACCTGCCCGAGTCCACCTTAAAGGCACGGTCCATATTGTCCCATCTAAAGAGCATAGGATGGGACATATTCCCAGAGGGAGAGCTCTCTCTGGTCTTCACATACTCTGTTGTTACTCAGGGACACCCTGTGTGTTCTTTGGTCATATTTCACATTTTCTGTTGTGCAACAACAAGCCCAGAAACAAATCTGTGCTTCTCCTGCTAAAATAAAACCTGCTAGTGTGAATGCTAAGGATTAAGCTCACCCCTGGGGTTAGCCAGCCACACCCCACTTTGCTTCTGTCTCTTTTTCATTCTGCTAATTATTAATTGACTTTATCTTCTTGTACTATATCACTTTTGTTAGCTCGTTTTTAAACCCTTAGAAACATATTGAAACATAAATGCTCTAAGAAAATGAGAAGCCACTGTGAAGGGATGTTAGTGGATTAAATATAATACATGCAGCGTCTCACAGTTGTCTTCATTTTCTCATTAATACAACAGCTAATGGTCAAGAATCTAGAACTAAAGCTTTATGTTAAAGATTAAAGAGTCAAAAACACAAGGGCACAATAATGGAAGAAAACTCAGAAATCAAATTCCAAAAAGTACTATATTCCACATCCATTATCACCCCCTCAACTTTTCAACCTTTTCTGGGAGTTAATTACAAAAGACATCAATACTTTCAACATCTTCTGCTTGATGACAACAGTTACTGCTACTCAAAAGCAAAATACTTTAAACCACCTACCATGTTTGTGGATAAATGCCAGTCCCTGCAATATCTGATACATGATATTCCTTATAGCAGACTCTGGAAACAACTTATTTCTGTACAGGACAAAGGAAAACAAAGTTATAAATCTGTGTTTAGGTATTAAAAGGAATCCCGTCTTCATGTTTTTTTTATTACATAGTAAGAAATTAAGAAAACATATGTTCTTACACTAATTTTTGTTGTGGTGGTAGTGCTGGGGATTGAACCCAGGACCTCACACATACTAGGCAAGCACTTTACCACTGAGCTACATCCTCAGACCTCTTACACCAACTTTTGCCCAGATCCTTTGATAACAAATACCCAAGAAAACAATCATTTGTCCATTGAAAGAGCTAACTAAAAAATACCAAATATATTCAGTTACATTACAAAGAAAAGATTAAACATTTTATAATAAAAAAAATCCCTCTAGAAGCATATAAAAATCTCTGTGATAGAAGCTAAAACTTTGTAAAGCTTCAGTGGGGAATATCTGAATGAATATCTTCATTGGGATGAAGCCTTCCCGAGATGCACTGGATGATGCTAACATTTGTCCCTGGTTAGGCAAAGCCCACGGCTTCCCAACTGGTACTGACAAGAAAGACAGTATTTGTTCACTCAGAGGGAGTCACAGGAGGCATTCATTTTGCCAGCAGAAAGTGAACCCAGGAGTCTGCCCACGGTTCAATCTCAGGATTCAAAATTACCATGGCAGGGAAGTTTCTTATGGGTCTCTTCTTTCTAGCATTCAAGTACTTGAGTACTGCAGCAACAGAGAACTAAAATCAGCCGAGATGTTTTCAAAGGAGACTTCAAAATAAATGCAGCTAGGTGCACCTGACACTCGACTTGTGGCCGTTCTGCCCGTCTGTCCTCATGGGAACAGAGATGAGGACAGAGTCCCTCAATCTTCAAGACTTTGGGGTGAATAACTTTAAAACCAGAAATCTACTACATGGAAAGCAGCTCCGTGAGACCAGCACACGCCTCCCACAGCAGAGTGTGGGCTGGGCCCTCTTCTGTTTATTTATTTATTTATTTGCGGTACTGGGGATTGAACTCAGGACCTTGTGCTTGCCAGGCAAGCACTTATTCCACTGAGCTATATCCCCAGCCCTGGGCCCTCTTCTGGTAGACAGCTTCCAGCATTAAAGCCAGGTAGCATGACCATTAAATAATCAGAGAAAGAACCGGAAGACTTCAACTGAAAAAGCAGAAAAATTACAACAATCATTGTTAATTTCCCACCACATTGTCTGTAACTCTGTATTGTTCCTATGCTATTATGTAAATGGATGTCTGTTTGTTAATGTTTTATTTTTAAAATAAATTTTAAAAAATAAAAAAGCAGAAAACGCATCTACTTTGCAATATTATTTCTAAGAACCAGATGTCTAAAACATACCTTTCTTTAATGAGCTGGTAAAGATTTTCCTTCATGTACTCGAAGATAAAATAAAGATGATCATTTTCCCTGATGACTTCTTTTAATTTTACTACATTGGCATGGTTGAGCTTCTTTAAAGACTGGAAGGTAAGGGGATAAAAATTAGAGGAAATCTGTCCTTGAAAAAGGAAAATAACCCTTGTTAAACTTAGGAAAAAACGCCTAATTTTAGGATGTGCCGTAAGTTGTATTTTACTGACAATTTAACTTTCCCTAGAAACAATTCTTGATGAACTGACTAGAAGGTAAGTATCTGACCCATTTCTAGTGTTTCCAGCCGCACCCAGCACTCAGCAGGGGGACAAAGCTCTTTTAGGCTTACCCTCTCCAGACTATGGAATTCATTCAGCCTGTGGAAGTGGCCAGAACAGAATAAAACACGCTGATGCTTTAGATTTTTCTAGCCCTGGAGAAAACAGTTGCTTTGGGATGAGAACATGGGTGAACAGTCTGCAGACACTTTAAGTAGGACACTGCTCACACAGAGCAAGGCCGACAGCCTGATTCTCTTGACTTGTGTCTGAGTCATCTGTGCATGAGACACAGAACAGTACCTACAACGCGAGTTTTAACTACACAGCAGTTTACTCCAAGCATCACCCGGGCAGCACATTTGCTTACACACCGACCATCCCCAGCACTGTTCAGGCAGGTGTCATGTCAACTAGCCCGTCTTTGTCTGCACGAGATACACTCATACATCGGTTCCTTTTAGGTCAACTCTTATCCTGCATTTTTTTACTTAAGCAGTTGTATTTGCCTTTGATATTTCTTTCTAGTGAAAGCTAATAATAAGTTCTGGTTATTTTCTTTTACTAATTAATGCCTACATTATTTGTGGAAAATAACCTATAATTTTGTGCTATAATCTATACAAACTCCTACTGTAAGTACATTAGGTAGAGTTTTCATACTTCTCCAGAACTCAGTGATATTCTTTTACAAAACAGACATGTTTGGGGCACTGAGAAAGTGCCATGAGATCAGCAAAACAAAAACTGAAGAAGGAGAAATGTGAGAATAGCAGAGAGGAGAAGTCTGCGTTATAAAATGGAAAGGCAGGAAAAGACATTTCCTTATTGTCAACTATTGGTAATACAGAAATGATAGAACTTGAAAAAAGAAAAGAAACTAAAAAAGTTCCAGTAGTGGTCGATGATTATAGTCACTCTGTGGGTGGTGTTGACAGAGTTGCCCACCATCTTGCCAGCCTATGCTCAAAGAGCAAGGAAAAATATTAATGTAAAATATTTATGCACCTTCTGGGCCAAAAATATGGAACTCATTTGTTGTTTATTCTAAACATGGGAGTTCAAAATATCATTTACACTTTAGGTTTAAGTGACCAAATAATTGAAAAATAGGGGATGGCAAAATGCCAGTCAGGATGACCATCACCGATGCTTCACCACTATGCTCAGTGGGGAGACATTTTACTGAAATTACGCTCCCTGAGCTGGGGATCTAGCTCAACAGTATAAGTGCCTGCCTGGCAAGCGCAAGGTCCCGAGACAAATTCCCAGTATAAATAAATAAATAAATGAAATATGCCACCCACAAAAACAATAAAGGAAATGTTAACATGATAGTGTCGAGTATATTGCTCAAAGAAAGACAGTAATACATAAATAATTGGGGAAGAGACTAGATCCTGCTGTCCAGATTATAACATCGCATTATGTATTGAATGTTTTAAGACATACCATATACAGAAAAATTACTGAATAAGTTTGATAAAAACCGTCATTTTTATATTTCCTATTGTATTATAAAAATTAATGAAAATGCAATTTTGGTTGTCCTGTGTTTAAATCATTGGACTGGTAAGTGGTTAATTATGGAGAAAGAAAAGGAGACATCTTACTATAAAGACCCTGCAGTGAGAGAGAAGAAAGTGTTCTGGCTCCAAGAACAACAAAGGTTAAAAAAAAAAGGCAGCAGATGAGGAATGAGAGGGCAGGGCAGAAACCAGCCGCTGACCTCTGCTTGCTGGTCCTCACAGGGGAGATGAGTGTCTGCAGTTACAGTCATATGTACACACACTACTTTTTCTCTGCGGCCTTAGTTCTACCTGCGGTGAATGAAAACCACTTTGGTCAGCAACAATCCTGTTCATGTAGAGCATCTAGAGACAAACTGTTGGTTTGATTACTGGATGATCAAAACCCAATGGACCATCTCCTTTGCAGAGTGCAAAGCACAAACCCTTCAATTCAAAAGTTGTTTCCTCACAGAGCAGTAGGTCTCACAGTAATCAATTGTAAAGCCCCCTTTACCTTTAAATTTCATTAGAAAGATCAACCCTTTTATAAAAGGAACAAAATACTTAAAGATAGGAGTGTTAAAATGAACATCTAGATCTGGAAGGACGCTGAGTAGACTCTTCTGGAGCCTCCTCCCCACAGGACATGTTTCTGCCAAGAGGCCTCTCTGGCAAGGATTCTTGGTGGTTTTGGCCAACTATTTAGGCCAGATCTTCCAGAATAATCCAAGAAGGCCGATCATTTCCTTTAGTTCGGGTGGATTCCTGATTCTTCATGAATAAAAAACATAAACAGTGCTTAACCTGTAGCTATTCACTGGGCTGTCCCAACTGTAGCCATCTTTTCTTCTTTTCTGCCTGTTTTCTTAAAATGCTTCACAAGCAGTGGCCAAGAATTCCTCACATGAGGAGCCCTGAGGTAAATTTTTTCTGAGGAAAAGAAGCCTGCTTTCCAGCTTTCCAGGAAGATAATTCTGAACCAGTCCTGAGGTACCTTCAGCTTTTCTCCTGCAGTCTGTTTTGAGGGTAAATTCCCACTCCATGGCTAAGAGAGGCTCCCAGCCCCTGTTTCTAAGTGAGCCTCATGAGCAAATTAAAGTCTGTATCAGTTTTACATAAACAGATAAACTGCATCAAAGATTGCATGTGACTCTAGGAAGAGTCATTGGCTCAGAAAAGGTTTTGAAAGGGGGGTGAAGATAGGTCACTTGTGTCAGAGACAGACCCCACCACTGGTCCAGTGGGGACAGTCCTCATGGAAGAAGGTTCCAGTTAGATATTATCAATTCTGCCCTTCTTAGGGACTGACCAACCCTTTTGTTTGTTTGTTCATTCACTTATTTGAGAGCTGATCTTGCTACACAGCCCAGGCTGGCCTCAGACTTGAGATCCCCCTGCCTGAGCCTCTGAGGTGCTAGGGTTATAGTCATGCAACACCTTGTCTGGCCAATTTCTTAACTGTTAAAGCTACAATGTCATTGGCCCCAAGAATATCCCAGGGCATAAGACACACCATCTACTTTAAAGAGCAAAACAACCTGCTTGGGAAGACGGGACATAATCTCAAAATGCATGAATTAAACATGCACTTAATAAGGAAAACCATATTAAGTGTCAGAAGAATGACAGAAACAAGAAGCGTCAGGGATGTTCCAGGAAGGAGCGACCAGCCGCCGAAGCAGCCTGCAAGAGCGCGTCCTGGGGAACAGCTGTATCTAGGGCAGCTCTGGAGGGAAGGGGACCTCCGGAGGAAGCCAGCCTGGGAGACGCGTGGAAGTGGAGTGCAGACCCTGTCTGAGCAGCCCAGGGTGAGGATCTCACTGGTCCGGCTCACACGGAGGCCGATCTGCGAGACTGGCTGAGAAGAGGGCAGAGGCAGACGGGGTGCCGGGGATACCCACTGCACCCTGGCTTCCACAGGCCATGGAGGGAGGAGCCTGGCTCGGTGAGGCTGACAGGAGACGGTGGGCAGGGGAGCGAGCTGAAAGCTGGACATCGAAGCGAGTACAGCGAGAAGGTGGATGACTGGAGAGAGTGAGATGGGGCTGTTCCGGGCCGGGGAGAAGCGTGGACCTGACTACAGACTAAACAGAAGAATCCCGTGGGAACAAGAGATTGAAGACAAAAGGCAGGGACATTTCCAGAGCAAGGATCTAATCACATCGACATTTACTTTAAGATGGTAAAGAAAAAAATTTTTTGAGACAGGGTCTCGTTACATAGTGCAGGCTTCACCTTGAACTCACTATGCAGCCCAGGCTGGCCTTGAACCGAAGGCGACCCTCCCTCCTGCCTTAGCCTCTCAAGTGCAGGGTTAACCGGCGTGCACCTCCATGCCCCGCTAAAAGGAAAAAGGCCGCAGAGTAAGAACAGGCAAAATACAGGAAGCCTACTAACGCTGACCGTCACTAACTCGAAGGCCACAGCACCATGTAAGACAGTACTTCAGAGAAAATGTCACTGGGTCCCCCTTCTCTCAAGACATTACAGGAGCAAGGACCCCCTCATCAGTGGCCCATCAGGTGAAGAACTGCGGGCTATCGGGGGAACACGAGGACAGGCGGGAAGGCGGGAGAGGGGCAGTCACGCATGTGGTGAGGCGCAGGACTTCTCTTCACTTCCTTTGCTGTTAGGGGAGGCAGGACATGAGGTCCTTTAGTAACCTTCCTTTCCTGTTCCCTTTTACATCAGCAGGCGGAAAAGAACCTCGTGAGGAGGATGAAGAGTTCTGGCAAGGGGCTGACGTTCTGTCTCCCTTCACACCCTCCATATCCAGCGGTCGGCTGTGTCCCAGGTGTGAGTTTGTGTAGTGTCACCATGGACAGATGCAGGGGCAGCCGATGTGGCATCTGTGCAGGCAAGGAGGGGCGGGAAGCGTCTTGGTGGTCATCAGCTGGAGGACCAGTTCCTCCGGTGACCCCGCGCAGGGGGGCGCCTGCTTCCTCAGATGCCGTGCAACTCCAGGTTTCTTAGCTAGAGGCCTCGGCAAGCTCTTCCATTTGAATGAATACGCAGCGAGTCGGATATAAAAGTGAAGGCTCAGTATCCAAGTCAAGGGTACCTCTCAAGCCTCTGCATTTCTAAGAAAATGCCCCTGAATCATTCTTTATTTCTGACGCTCTTGGATGTTCCAGAGCTTCTACTCTCTAAGCAAGAGGTCAGCACACAATCTCCCAGCGGTGAAATCTGGCAACTCAACATCTATGCTGAGTGGCCCGTGAGCTCAGAATAGTTTTACAGATGAACACTTGCAACCAATTTCATGACAGGGAACGCTGATTTGAACCCTAATGGAGTTCAGAGTTAAGCTCCTTCGAAGAATCTCATTCTTCTTGTTGTAATAGTATCGTATTTCCCATTCCGTAAGTTAAAATTTTTGGGAAATTTATTTTCACCAGTTATATATATACCTGTCTAATGCCTGAGTGCGAGCTTTTGACCCAAGAGGTCTAAAATATTTATTACTCAGCCGTATCTACTCTATCTTCATTCAGCCTAGCATGGTGGTGCATATATGTAATCCCAGCACTCATGAGGCCAAGGCAGGAAGATCGTGGCAAGTTTGGAGCCAGCCTCGACTATACACTGAGCTCAAGGCCAGCCTGACCCACATAGCAAGACCCTGTCTCAAACAACAACAAAAACAACAAAAACCCAAATATTCTTCCTTCACAACCTACCTGTTTTATGACTGTTCAGACTTACAATCAAGGTGTGCTTTTCTGCATTTACTACCTGGCACTCAGACCTAGAACTCATTTTTTTTTTGTGGGTATAGTTCTACACATCTTATAGTCTCAGTATAGTAGTATGCCTTGTTTATACAGCAGTGTAGTTTTTGCTGGTTTTATTGTACAATATAGTACTACGCTATAGCTTTATGCTCTGTCATACAATGCAGTACTGCATGTAAGAGTTACGCAAATGAAAGCAAAACCGTCAAGTTGGAGACACCTTTAACCATGTCTTTGTTCTGAAAATTGTAACACACATACTGCATACACCCCCTCATCCATTGCCATGGCCAGTGCATGTAACAACCAGATTGCAGGACCAGAACTAGGTTGGTAAGTGAGGAATATCTGAATAGAAAGTCTGCAGGTCCCCGCTCCAGCTCTGAAAGGCCCTTCCATGTCTGGGAGCCTTGTGTCAGGCTCCGGCTTGAGCTCTACTCAGTGTCTCCAGCAGGGCTTGAGAGAACAAAGAACAGATGCAGCTCCACATCACTGCATGAGGAGAGAGTTACACAGACAGAACTGAAGTGGCCAACGTACACTGGTAGAGACGAGAATTAAAACAGAATGAAGAGAGGGAGAGGAAAGGGAGCAGTAACCCAGCCAGAACACCTAGTAAAGGGGAAACTATGTGCTACACAATCCTGACACAGCTGCACCTTGGTCATAGGATCCCCCCGCCCCGCCCAGACAAACAAGCACAGGTGATCTGAGAAGCACCTGGAACAGGCACTGCTTCTGTGTCTAGCGAAAAACTCCACAAGTAGATGTTCTTGTGTGTGAATAGGAGCAGTCACCTTAGGAAGCAGCAATAATTCACTAAACACGATTTATTTTATTGATGTATACTGATACAAAAATGCATTAATGATAAATTTTCTAATAACATTCATTAATACAGTAACACTATGATCTTCTTTCATTAACTACTAGCTGTATATCATCTTTGTAGCATTAGTAAAAAACTACAAATGGAATCATTATAGCAACCATAACTCCAATCATGCATAAAGCTATTTTAATCAACAAAACACAAATTATCTCCTGGTATATTAATAAATACCTTAACTTCACGAAGGTTCATGCATTCCTCCCAGGAATAAAACTTTCTTTTCATTCTAAAAGAGAAGAAAGAAATAGCACGTTCATTCCTAGTAGCAGGCTAAACTTTTATTTTAATGTTTTCATTCTGACCTAATGAATACTGCTTGAAGGGGACTCTGATTTCTATTGAATATTTTATCACTCAAAACAGCATTTACTTTAAAACGTGGCCTTGCAATCAGGCCTAAGTCATACAATCTCCCTGCAGTGCTGGCATGGTGCTGTCCAAGAAGCCTGGACTGTTGTCCGGCTCTCCCACTAAGGAGCTAATTTGCCCTGCAGGGAGGTCTCTCAGGCTTGTTTTGTTGAGAACAGAGCTGCCCCAAAGAACTTCCTATGTTAATGAAAATGTTCTGCGCTGTCTGGCATGCCAGCCACTCACATGTGGCTGTAATACCACAGGGAATGGAGTTTTAGTCTTAACTTCAATCTAGAAGCCACATATGGTAACTCACCACTCTACCGAATAGCAGGCTCTGCACCCCTCCAGAACAGAGGTTGGCAGGCTCCACCCTATGGGCCAATATACCCTATCATCTACTTTTATACAGTCAGGGAGTAAGAGGTGGTATCTATGTTTTCAACCTGAGGAAAACAAATCAAAAGATGAATAACATTTCATCATGTGTGAAAATTATATGAAATCAAAATTTCAGTTTCTAGAAATGAGGTTTTATGGGAACACGATACACTCATTCCTTTATGTACCACTTTCTGAAATAGGTGACCAGGGGAAGAAACTAAAGCCCAGGAAAGGTACGCAACTCCCCCCAGGTCTCAGGCTGGTCACTAACAGACCACCTTCTGCCTCCCCAGCTCAGACACTCTGCCCTTGCATGGTGCTTCCTGGCTGAGTGACCACTTCCTTTATTCACGCTCCAAATGCTACTCAGCCCACTCCTAGGAGGGCAGGTGCTTTGCCAAGCACAGAGCGATGATGGCAAGACATGACAGCACCCCTTGTGGAGCAGACATCAGGGCAGGCGTGTAGATAATGATCTTCTTCGGCTGATGCCACAAAGGAGAGATGCAGGGCAAATGTGAGCATGGACCCAAGAGGGATCTCATCTAGTCTGGTTCGTGCGGAAACACTCCTCTAAGGAACAGCCCTGGAGGGTGAGAGGAATTTAGCTCAGTCAGAGGCATGGGAAGGGGTACTGCAGGACTTGAGCTCCAGAAGCTAAAAGGCTGTGAGGCCAAAGCCAACAGGCAAGGATGCAGTGACAGAAGACAAAGCTGAAGAAAACAAGCAGGGTCCAAGTGATGCAGCAATTAGTGGGTCACATGTGGGGCCTAACCCCGAAAGTAAAAGGGAGACACCAACAACTCTCTCGGTTTAGACTCCCCCAAAGCAGAGCGCAGGCAAGGCGGTTTACTTGGGAAGTGATTCCGGGAAGCGGGGCAAAGAGTCGGGAGACAGAAAGTAAAGAAGTAGGAAATCCAGCAAAGAATACAGGGCTCAGCTAACACCAAGGTGGCCAACTGGGGCTTGGGCCTGTTGTGGGCACTGAAGTTAGTGGGACACGAAGAACATTTGACACAGTGCTACTCAGTCGTGAAGAAGGATAAACTTGAGACTTTTATAGGTAAATGGATGCAATTTGAGACCATACTCAGAAGTGAACTGAATCAGATTCACATATGTAAACACTGGATTGTTCACTTGTGTGACAATCTGAAAGAGTAAATAAGGTCTACAATATACAACAGATATTGTGGAAGGGGAAAAAATTGTTCAAAAGGGAAAAGGAACTATGATGGGTGAAGGGAAAGGACAGTAGGGAAAAGGAGGAAAATGCAAGTCAGTTACACTATTAGTGTCTCTCAGATCATTAAAAAGGAAGGTTTGTGCCAATATCAATTGGAGAAATTTATTTGCCCGTATCTTGTACCCTGAGCAACTACCTTAAAGATAACAACATGTAATGTATTAACTATTGTTATTCTCCTATTATTTTGTTATGAAATTGTTTTATCTTTTTTCCATAAAATGAAAAAAAGAATGTTTGACACAAACCATTTCAGTCAATAAGATTGTGTGTTTAAAATAATCTCAACATGGAATGGGCAGGGCAATGAGCGGAAGCTAGGAGACCCACAGAGGACGTGGGTCAGGTGGCAAAAGGTTCTGGGCCCAATGGGAGGCTGCAGGGAGAACAGAGGAGTAGGCAGATGGGACAAAGGTTCAGCAGAATTAACAGAACTAGAGAGCCAAAGGGACAGATATGGAGGAAGCAAGAAAAGAGGGCCCTCAGGTTTTAAAGGAAAGGCAGTGTCGTGTGTCAAGAGAAGAGGAACAAGTGCGGGATAAGAGAGGAGATTATGCTGAATATGAGGTCAGTTTTGAACATGATGAGTTTGAAATATCTGCACGGCATCTAAAAGGAGATGCTAAGGAGGCAAGTGGCCATGGATGGGTAGAGCAGGATGATGCTAAAGTGGTGCCCAGACATCATTCCTGGTATTCACCTACCTACCTACCTATCTATCTATCTATCTCTCTATCCATCCATCCATCCATCCATCCATCCATCCATCTGATCTCCTTGCTTCTAACCAGTGAAATACAGGAACAGTGGTATCTCAGCTTATAAACTTAATTTCTTCCATGATTCTCGTCACAAACCAAATTGGACAAGAACTGAATCAAACTCAATGGTTAGGTTCAATGTTGACCTGATGGGGAAATTTAATTCAGTTCTCATCCAACTTGGTTTGTAACCAGAACAGTGGAAGGAACGAAGCTCATGAACCAAGGTACCACTGCAATTTACAGAAGCAAAAAAGACATGACCTCCACCTTGAAGACCCTCATATTACTTTCTTATTGCCCACATCTTGACGAAGCAAGTTGCCACGTCATGAGCTGCCCTTTGCAGAGGTTCACATGGCAAGAAACAAGGCAGCCAAAAGCCAGCAGGAATCCAAGATCCCTGTCACCGCAGCGCACAAGGCTGCCTGTGATCACAAGTGTGAGCTCAGAGGCAGACCCTTCCCAGCTCAGCCTTCAGTGGGACGCTGCCCTGGCAGACACGGTGACTTGAACTGGAGCTCAGCTACACTGTGCTGACCCACACAAACTGACAGAGGACAAGCATCAAGTCTTGGAAGAGACTATTACATGGCAAGCACGTAACTACCACCACGGGTTACATTCTAGATGCGAAGATCAAGTACGCAGGGGGACAAGACACAAATCATCAGACCACCCCCCAACTGAGTGACTGAATTAAGTTCTGAGAGATTCTGTTTCCTTTCCTGTGAAATGATAGCTATGAGCCTACTGATTGCTGCCTCACAAGATAAGAAAACACAACAAGGAAAGCATTTATGCTATTTGTAAAGCAGTAAGTCTAACACAGGACTCTTTCACGACTTCTAACATGAGTACTGCAGAAGCCCCGAACTCCAGGTTCTTCTCCACAGCTCCCGTCCACGCCCCTGGAGGGACATCTCAAAGACAGGAGGTGGGGCGGGTGGAGTTAAAACTATCTTGCCGATGTACAATGGAAGAATTCACCAGAACAAAGAATAACACCTACTTTTTAATAGCAATCAGCTCCCCAGACTCAATGCTTCTGCCTAGCAGGACGGAACCGTAGGTGCCATCCCCAAGCTGCTTGATCGTTGC
This sequence comes from Dinomys branickii, assembly GCA_004027595.1. Classification (NCBI taxonomy): domain Eukaryota; kingdom Metazoa; phylum Chordata; class Mammalia; order Rodentia; family Dinomyidae; genus Dinomys; species Dinomys branickii. The sequence continues at coordinate 85,679 of PVLD010002401.1, read as the reverse complement.
GTATCTATTCATGGTGGGCCCGCTCAGGCCGGATGTGCATTTCAGGACCGAGGAGGTCCCGTCCTGCAAGCCTCCCCAGAGTGTAACCAGATTTTTCGATGGCAGCACCAGCACAAGGTATTCAGCAGGATGTGTTCTCCCCAATACATATTTTCAAAGGTCAGTCTTCTGCCTGTAGGGAAAATGAGAAACAAGGATAAATGCTAATGTACATTTTGAGCCTGTTCATTTTTATAAGCTGTATATTTTTATAAGGGGTCAGTGAACTCTAACCCACAGCCTGCTTCCATTCTTACAAAGTCTAATTGGGCAGACTCGGACCCACTCAACTGCACAACATCTATGGCTGTGACAGCAGGGCTGAGTGTCTGGGACACAGGGTGGCTAATAAAGTCTATCTGGAGCTTTGCAGAAAAGTTTGTCAGCCCCTGATCTAAATAATGCTCTTTGTAATGTTTTATAAACTAGAGCTACTATGCTTAGAGAGTAATGAAGCGAATCAGCTCCAATTCAACACTTTTCTGTTGACTAATCATTCTGGGCAAACTATGAAAACTATGGTGGATGAAAACTGCTGAGCTATGAGAATCCACGCTAAATATACTGTGTTCAGAGATTTCAGCTGTGATTACCAAAGTAAACACATTGTGCCACAAAATGTTAAAACTAAGGCGGGGATGGTGACGCACACCTGTAATCCCAGCATTTGAGAGGATGAGGCAGGAGGATCGTTGCAAGCTCAAGGCCTGAACTGCATAGTGAGACCCTGTCTCAGAAAGACAAAAAAAAAGTTAAAACTAAGTTCTTCAGAGCAAAAGAACCTACATGTGTTCCACGAACTCCTTATAGCTAAGCACCAACAGTGTTACTTTTACCACTAGACATTCAGAAGCTAACAAAAACTAGTTTTTCAAGGTGTAAAACGTGCCCCTTTTAATGTCATCAGCGTGTGACTGATTGATGGACTGATTCTTTTGAGACAAGCTTCGCCATATAGCCCAGGCTGGCCTTGGACTTATGATAACCCTGCTACACCCTCCCAATGCTGGGGTTAAGGTGATGCACCCCCGCATGCAGCTGTGTTTTATTTTAATAATAAGTCATCGATTTTCTTCATTTATATAATTAAGAGAAACATTCTGCCTGCCTAAAATAAGCTGTATGAGTTAAGTGATTGTAATGTCTTCAGACAAACAACATATAAGAACATTATGAATAAGAACAATAAAGGTGTACTTTTAAAAAATACCATTTCCAAACTAATGATCTAAATAAAGACTCAAAAAATGATTGGAAGAATGTGAAATTCTACATCTAAAGCCAATCTATGGCTTCTAAGCAATAAATACACACAGAAAGAGGGAAATAAGAGATTCACTATTAGGCTAAAACTAGTTAAGATTTGTAGCAGGCAAGGCTCACTGATGGGTGCAAAAATAAGTGGAAACAACATTTGTATAACCTTGAAGTATTTCTAAAATATTACTAACTTCAAGGGGAAAGATGGTCACTTCAGAGGGAGAAAGCAGCAAAACCTTGCTCAAGTGATCAAGTCCAACAGCATCACCACTAATAAGACATGACTTGAAACGGTGTGTATGAGAGACAAGGGGCAAGGGTCAGCATCTAGCTTACTTTTCTCTCATTGCTGAGTTAAAATACCCAAAGCCCAAAATGAAGGAAGGAAAGGTTTACTTGGCTTACAGTTTGTGGAGGTCTCAGTCCATCCATGGCTGGCTCGGAGGCACAGTGGCACATGGCAGAGAGCAAACGTTCATGGAGGCAGAACACAGCAAAAACAAGAGCAAGAGGGAGGAAGGGCAGGCAAGCAGCCTCTTTCCCTCTCACATTGTGAACAGCCTACCCCCACCGAGGAGGCGTGTAGCACTCACATAATCTCCATGCCCTCCTCTTCCACAGGCTCAGGATGTGTACAAAGTAAGCACCCTGGCTTCCTGCTGAGTCACTCAGCCAAACCTCTAGACTCCCCAAGGTGACACAGTGTATCAACCATGGCAGTCAGCATCCTTCCTGTGGTGCTGCTCTAACAGTGCAGAGCATCCAGACCCAAATCAGGACTGCTACAAACAAGGGTCAAGATGATACACAACGAAGACTAAGGCACTGTTAGACTCTGGACAGTGAAGCAGATATGAGAACTGGAAGCCTTGGGAAATCCTGGGTGAGCTCCTTGGACAGCAAAGGCACTAGTAGAGAAGTCAACCATTTGAGCAATAAATAATGCACCAATGCTAATTTCCTGGCTGCAGTCCTTCTACAGTAATACAAGACGTTAATGTCAGGGAAAGCTGGGGGTGAAGTTTCCAGCCCTTTGTGTTGTGTGTGCAGGTTTTCTAAGGCTAATTTACAATTTAAAAATAATCCAGAACGTTCCTATGAAGGCAGTTCATGAGGAGCCCTACGAAATACAAAGGTTGTGGCTGTTTTCACCGCAGTCCACCATATAACTCAAAGAGCTTTTAGAGATCAAGCTTGGTCCCGCCTGTCTCCAGCTCATGAATGATTTCCAAGAATCACTTGCAGGCCCCCTGGTTAGAAGGACACGTTCCTTGTTCTTGAAATTCCTCTAGACCAGACTCCCCACAACATCCCAGGCCAGCTCTTTACAGTGCTGTGCACCACAGCTGATTAACATTCACAGGGCACCTCCTGTGTGACAGATCCTAGGAAAGTGCTTCCTTCTTTCAAAGACCTTAGAGTCTTTCAAAGACCTTAGAGTCTCCCCATAGAAAATGAGTGGGCAGGGAGACAGGTATTCCTGAATATAAACCCAGCTACTCCAAGTAGCATAGGGTGCTGGGTGTGAGGCTGGGAGAGGAGAAAGCTCCCTTGCTTCCAGCTGGGCTCGGAAGGGAGCAAGAAAGGTCTTCAGGAAAGACTGGGTCCTCAAAGAAAAGGAAAAGTAGGTGCTTTTGTATGGCAAACAGTGAGGTGTCCTAGCGCTCCAAAGGGCAGAACAAAGGCACAGAGGCTTAAAAGAGGTGGGGATTCGGGACATAAAAGACAGAAATCCAGAGTTTTGTTCTAGAGGACCTCAGATGTCATTTTAAAAAACAAAGGCTTTGACCAGATTCTGAACTGCAAAATAGGAAATACTATAATGGTCATTATTTGTCAATGGAAATAATTGAAAATAGATGATAGACCAGAAAAATATTGTGTGCTAATTTTTGAAGCTGATGCCTGCACTGTGGTTCAGTAAGAGCATGAGCTTATTCTCAGAAAATACACCCTGTATGATTTACAGACAAAGGTTCCCAATACATGCAATTTACAGATGCTCCTCAATTTATGTCACAGTGTGTCCTTCACTGTAAGCTAAAAATATCATGGGCTGAAAATGCATTTTATATACCACACCTAACCTCCCGAACATCACAGCATGGCCTGACCTACACTCAAAGTGCCCAAAACATTTACATTATTCTACAGGTGGGCAAAATCATCTCACACATAGAGTGTGGAATATCTGTGTACACATACAGATGAGCCTGAAGGGATACCAAAACACACAACACAATATCCCAAAACTGCTGGCAACACAATACATTCAAGAGGATCTGTTTTTACCCTCTGATTGTGAGCCTGACTGGGAGTTGTAGCTTGTTATGGTTGCCCAGAATCAAGACAGTATGATACCACATATTGTAAGGCTGGGAAAAGACCGAAACTCAAAACTCAAAAATACCTGTTACTGAAAGCATGTAACTTTTGCACCACCATAAAGGTGAAAAATTATAGCCGAACCATTGTAAAGTTGTGGGTTGAGTGAGTTGAACAAAAATTGTGTATGTGTACACACAGGCACAAAGGGCGGAGGACCAAAGAGGGGCATGTTAACAACAGGTAAATCTGGGTAATTGTTCAACAACATTCTGAACTGTATCTCTTGCTCCTCAAATTCACGTGTTGAAGCTTTAACTTCTAGAGTGACTGTGCGGAGACTGAGCCTATAAAGAGGTTATCAGGCTCCATGAAGGGCTAAGAGGAAAGACCTCACAAATTCATGTCACGTACGCCCCTCGCCCTACCCTCTGCCATGTGCGGACCACTTGAATGCTGTTCATTATCCAGGAAGAGTGACTACCCAGCAGAAACAGATCCTGCTGGAAATGTGTTATACTGCACTTCCAAGTCTTCAGAACCAAGAAAATAAATGTATGCTGCTTGAGACACCCAGTCTATGTTATCCTGCTATGGTAACCAGAGCAAATTAAAATAGAACACATGAATATTTTTTGTACTACTCTTGCAACTGCTCTGTAAGTTTGAAATTATTATAGATTAAGTTTTAAAATTTCTCCTCAAAATGGTAAAGGAAAGGAATCTTTAAAAAGATATATACATCTTATTAAACATTTTATTTTAGCTTAGGATACACAAATTAGATGTATTTAATGTTAACTTGCTCTGAAGACAGAACAGTATCATGGCGCACGTTTCCTCTGCTGGATCACTGTCTTATTGACTATTTGGGATTTAAAACAACATACCCTGCAGAAAATTGGACTTGATGGTCTTTATCTCAACCTGATAAAAGTCATCTATGACAAACCAACAACCAACATCATACTAAATGATCCAAAACTGAAAGTTTTCGCTCTAAAATCAGGACTAAGACAAGTATATCCACTCTCAACTCCTACTCAATATAGCTCTGGAAACATCAGCCAGAGCAATTAAACAGAAGAAAGAAATAAAAGGAATAAGGGTAGGAAAGAAACAAGTTAAATTATCATTATTTGCACATTACACAATATTCTATATAGAAGACCCCAAAAATACCACAGAAAGACTTTTACATTTAACAGCCAAATTCAGCTAGACACAAAAGTCAACACTCAAAAATCAGTAGCATTCCTGTACACAAACTCACTGAGAGAGAAATTAGGGAAACCACACCTGCATAATAGCATTGAAACAAAAATGAAATACTTAGGAATTAATCTAACAAAGGAAGTAGAAGATCTTTACATTGAAAAGTACAGTACTCTGAAAAACAGGATTTTCGAAAATGGAAAGATATCCCTTGCTCCTGAGTAGGAAGAATCAACATAGTGAAAATGGCCATACTCCCAAAAGTGTTATACAGATTTAAAGCAATCCTGAACAGAATACCAATAGTATACCTCACAGAATTAGAGAAAACAATCCTAAAACTTACTTGGATCAGAAGAGACCTAGAATAGTAGAAACAGTTCCAGCCAACAAAGGCAAGTCAGAAGGGATCACAATCCCTGACTTTAAATCACACTACAAAGCTACCATAATAAAAATAGCATGGTACTGGCAAAAAAAAAAACAAAAAACCAAAAAAACAAAACCATAGACCCAAGGATCAATGGAACATATTAGAAAATGCAAAAACAACTCAAAACACACTCAGCCACCTTACCTTTGACAAAGGGGCCAAACAATTTCACTGGAAGAAAGATAGCCTCTTTAATAAATGGTGCTAAGAAAACTGGCTTTTCACAGGCAGAAAACTGAACTGAGACCTGTATCTTTCACCATGTGCTAAATTAAAATTGAAATAGATGAAAGATGTAAATATTAAAATAGAAATACTAAATCTGCTGGGAGATAGAATATGTAGAACTCTTGAAGACAGGTGTAGGCAAAGACTTTATGGACAAAACCCCAATTGCAAGGGAAATATTACAAAGAATCAACAACTGGGTTCTCGTCTTATTTACCAACAGAAATTTTTGCCAGCTGATCCTATGACAAAAGATTAATATCTAGAATAGATAAATAACTGAAAAAAATCAGACCTTCCAGATTTAAAGACCCAATCCAAAAGTGGGCATCTGAAATGAATATATACCTCTCAAAGGAAGAAGTAGAAATATTAAAAAAAATATGAAAAAATGTTCAACATCACTGGTCATTCAAGAGATGCAAGTCAAAACAACATTGCGATTCCATCTCACTCCAGAAAATGTGGATATTATCAAGAAATTAACCAGTAACAAATGCTGGCAGGGCTCTGGGGGAAAAAGAAATCCTTCTCTATTGTTGTGGGAGTATAGACTGGTGTGACCACTGTGGAACTGAGTGTGGAGATTCCTCAAAAAACTAGGACTAGAGGTGCCTTTTCACCCAGCTATTCCCCTTCTTAATATCTTCCCAAAAGAATTAAATACATCATACCACAGCAATATATGCACATGAACATTTATAGCAGTACAGTTTGTAATAGCTACATCTTGGAAACAGCCCAAATGCCCATCAACCAAGGTATGGATTAAGGAGATGAGGTTTTTCCTCCCTAGAATGGAGTACTGCTCAGTCATAAAAGACAATCTTAAGGTATTTATAGGTAAATGGATGCACCTTGAGATCATACCATTAAGTGAAACAAATCAGACACCCATGCCTAACTATCACATTGTTTCTCTGGTGTGAGAAACTGAAAGTGTAAATACAGACCAGACTGTGCACTAGATATTACTGAATAGGAAGAAAATGTTTAACTGGGAAGGGGAACTAGGGAGGGCGGAGAGGGAAAGTAAAGAAGGGAAAGGAAAAAAATGGGAAAAGAAGGGAAAAATGGAAACAAAGCTTTCATAAATGAGGGGAAGAGGGGTTGAAGGGAGAAGGGAATTAAACAGCAACAAGCTATATCATGTATAGGTACAAAATCCCTATGATGAATGTGATCATTATATATATTTAAAATATACCAATAAACTTCATTAATAAAAAAGAAAAGAAGCACTTGGCCCTCAACACAAGCAATTCTAGCTCCACATCCTTCCCCATCTTCTTTGCTTCTTATTCATATTTATGTTCACATATTGTTAGCACAACATATATGATCTATACATCCATAATTTATTTTCTGACAAATTAAGGCTCCCAAGTCATTATTTTAGGTCATCTTCTAAAAGAAATTGGAACTTTGATTTGTCAGAAATTATCTACCTAATGAACTACAGGTTTTATTTTTTTTAAAAATGTTCACTTTACCCTAGAGACAATAGGAAGTCAAAGTTTTTTTCACTAAGGAACTAAAACGATCAGATATGAATTTGTAATCCAGTTAGAAAAATTTTCTTCATGTCCAGTTAAAAGTTGCATAAGCTAATGTAAGCTATTTTTTTCATGTTTAGTCTTCTGTGTGTATGAAGAAATCACACAACAATTAATGATCAAAGGTGTCTCTCTCATCTCCTCTCCTGCCTTAACTGCACGCCCTTTCCTCACAGGAACCATCTTCCATCCCTTTAATTATCTTTGGCATTCATCTCTCAATCCCCACGGCTTCATCTCCTTGATGAACTGTAGTGACCAACTTAACAGTGATTTGTTACAGTGGCGTGCAGACTTGCACTGCCTTCTTTCTTACAGTGTCATTTTACTATTGGGCTCAGATCTCCCAATTATTAATAACGAAAGCCTTTCTTTGACCACTAATGCCCCACTATTTCCTCATTCACTTAAACTGTATAATCGGAATAATGCTTTATAGATTAATACTGAGAAAACTATTTGTAAAAGAATTAAGAGCTTCATATTTTGGATCATTCATTCAACACACAATTACCCTAACAATTTCTCCTTGTTGTAAGTAGTCATATTGTCAAGGAACACGATTCCATTATTCTTGTAAGAACTCACTATCACCATACCATGAAAGATGCTTTCTCATATCTTGTTATTTCAGGTAATTATATTACAATTGTACCACAGGTCAGACCAGTGTCTCTTCCTGCACGGATGTCAGGTGGACAGTGTGCAATTCTAGTCAAATTTTATTGTGATGTAAACATTATGCAAGGTCTTTGGGACATATGAGAGATAACATAATGGACTTTCCTTTAAATAACTCACAGGTGGCTCATGCAAGAAAAATGCAAAAGGTACCATAAGAACATGATGGTTGAGAGAGCAACCAATTCTTTGGGAGAAAGGGAGAAATCAGATAACCCTTCAAGGAAGAGACAGTATTGAGATATTAAAGAATAAGGAAGGTTTTATTACACATAAAGAGATAAAGGAATCACTGGAGGAGAAAAATTGTACAAAGGTTGGTAGGTACAAGAGCTTGACATGCTGGCAAGGACAAAAGCCTTGTGGTTCTCACCCTGTCTGAACATTAGAATCCCCTCAAGAACTTCTAGTATCGGGCTGGGGATATAGCTCAGTGGAATAAGCGCTTGCTAGGCAAGCGCAGGGTCCTGAGTTCGATCCCCAGTACCACAAAAAAAAAAAAAAAGAACTTCTAGTATCTACGGATGCCCAGCCCCACCCCAAGAGGCAAATTGTAAGGGAAACCAAGCCTGAACTGTTTCCAAAGCTTTCTCAGTGGATTTCTCAGTGGAGTACAGCACAAAACTAATGGAAGGCAGTAGAAAAATGGCAGGAAATAGCTAGAAACTTCATTGTGAAGGGGTGTGTGTATCACACAGGAGTTTGATTTTTACCCTGCACAAGCGAGCCCTCCAGAGTCTCTCTAACAGATAAACAGCACTGAATGGATGCTAGAATAGAGAGAATACAATCAAAAGGCCAGTAAATACACTACTACAATTGTCCAGGTAACATATCATGAGGGCCTGAACAAACATACAGGACTGCGTGAATCTGAGACACAGGAGGAGACTCAGTTTGGGACAGGGAATGGTGGGTGTGGGTTATTTGAACAATAGACAAGACACGGGTGTTGTTTTCTGGGACGTTGAATTTGAGGTACATATAAATCCTCTCAATGAAATGCTCACTAGACAGCTGCAAATATCTCTAAGGGTGCTTCTCTTGTGTCTTTCCCCACAGGTAATACATTACCAGAGCACTTATTAGGAACACAGTGTTCTGAAAAGACTGATACACGACACAACTCCAGAATACTCCACTCACATAGAACACAGTGTGAACGGCGCCCACTGGGTTTGTACAGCACGACGGCCATGGGGCCGAGCACCATCATCCCACCGAATTACTGTTCAATTCTGGATTCCAAACTTCGGGTGAGATTAAAGAACACAGTGAGGGCCATAAATGAAAGCTCAAGAACAGCAGCTGAAGAAACACAGGCCGCTTGAGACAAAGGAGACTTAGGAAGCCACGATGTTTGCTTCAGGTATACAAAGTGGTGTCAGAGTGAACTGTGACCGCTGTAGAGTTTTCTATTTTCCACACTAGTGAATTATTTCTCATGCTGGAAAAATGTAGAATCAGCCAAATTAGCATCAGAACAGACGCAGTAGTCAGTGCACACTTCTGAGCACATCCTAGCAAGATTATATAAATATAGACAGACAGATGTGTATAAATGATATGTACATGTGAGATCAGCATTCAGTTATTCATCATTTTTGTGGTGTCCCCAGTGTGCTGACTCACGTCAGAATCAGAGCAAAGAACAAAACCTCACTGTTTCTCTGGGAAAAACAGTAGGATCATGGACAATGCACTAGAAAGAGGGGGTGGGGCTATAGCAGATGCCGTTGCTCCCTACACAACAGCAGTTACCTTTCTTGCATAGTTTATGGGACCTTCGTTTTATTTAGGATTCAACACGCTTAGGCATGATAGCCACCTACTCCAGCTCCAAGCAAAGTAATTGCACCTCCTACGGAAAAGTACTCAGGAATGGGACTATGCATCTCAACAGGTCAAAAAGGAAGTAAGATGCGAAGGAAAGAAGAGCTTCAAGGAGTCTGCTCCCTGGTAACGGCAGTTGACAAGAAGCTGCTCTGTGTTTCTGCCTTGAGCACGGTTGTGCACAACTGTGTTATTGAGGGCCCGGGAAGCCTGTTGGTGGCTATGGGACATCAAGTATAAGGGTGAGAATCCCACCTGCTGAGGGTGGTTAAACAGAAGGAAAGAGGCCAAGTCCTCCAGGCCATCAGCAGGGCTGCGGGCCGGCTGCCTTTGATTTCTTTCTAGATGACCTAATTAAAGGTCTCCGCTGTGGGAGTCACTGTTAGTCTACCAAGTATAGCCAAAAGCATTCCAGCTCCTACAGTACTGACAAGAAAATGAAATACAAAATTCTCTACAGAAAGCGATAGGCCTTCATTGTCACATACTCATGAAAATGAAAAAGGCATAGCTGGAGATACATGAAAGGAGAAATAATTTTCCATTAGCTCAAAGTTAACTTTTCATCCACCGTTGTGTACTTCCACTTGGAAAGAACATATTGATATAAACATGATATAAAACTCGGTGGTACAAAACGGAATGTCTAAAAGTGGCCCTGGGTATCATGCAGGGCTTGCTAGCTACACTGGGGCTTCCCTCTTCTGCCCAAGGTGTTTCCCAACCCAACTCCCCTTGGCCCTTTACAGTTGCCACATGGTGGGCAGATGCTTTTCCAGAACACTCCTACATCCCTCCAGCTGCTGGCACTTAACCCAGCTTCTGCAAATCCTCCGATAATCAAATCCTTTGACTATCTACACTGCATGTTCAACAAGTTCCAGTGGCCTGACATGGAGGTGGTAAGAAACGGGGAGTCCATGCCCCGTGTTCTCACAGTCTCTCCACTCGGAGGTTTCTGCAATAGGACTGCTTCCCTCACTCATGCTGTAGAGCTTGTGGAATGTGTGTAGCCCTGTCACACAGCAGGCAGCAGTCACGAAGGTCTCTCTCACCTTGTATGACAATCAGAGCCCAGTGTGGGGCCCACTCTCCAAGTCACCTACAGCGCACCTGTGCCAACAGAGCTATGTCATGAACAGCCAAGGGTCTCCTGAGTTTTAGCAGGGAACACACTTAAACACACTAACGGCTATTTCTACTGTACACTCCTCTTTGACGTTTAATGGAAAACACCTACACCTAAGTAGTCAGTTCTTGAAGAAAGAAGCAGACAAATAGCAACGGTGTAAGGTGTATACATAAAGTAGCTATGCACAAAGGTGGGTACTTTGGCATGCTTTATTCACTGGGTGTTTTGAGATGCTCATTTAGAGCAATAGCCACCGTGATGTTTAACTGTATCTAACTCAGATTACAACTCAGCAGAAAAATAAATCTCTCCTTGGCCACCCTGTGTTCTCTCCAGCATACCATGTCTGCTTTTCGCCACATCTTCCCACAAGCCGCCCCACACAGACTCTACCCCCGAAAGAGAAACAGATTTTACTGTTGGGTTCCTGACAAATTGATTTAAAAAAAAAAAAAACCAAACCAAGAAACAACAACTATTATCTTTGTAGCAGTTGTGAGGTTTACTCATCTTCCTCATTGCACAATATAGAAAGATGTGAAATATCTGAGGTGAAAAATTAAGAATAAGGCCCTGTGCTCGGTACGGAGACACAGACCTAAAGGCTATGAGTACACCCGCCTCTGGAGCCCATCATTTGCCTGGAGCAGGAACACACGCCTGTGGTGGGGGTGGAGGAGGGGGTGGAGCGGTAGGGGTGGGGGTATCATGCCTGCAGACAAGCATGGCTCCATGTGCAAGGAACAAACCACGGTGGCTCAGCTCAAGGAAGGCCTGGGGCCACTACCAGATTCCAAATAACACATGATTTCTCTTCTTAGGAGCACATCACTAATCCACATTATCAGCCATGTAAGACTGAGGAAAAATAATTTTTAACGAACATAAAAAGTGTTTCTTAACAACTATGTTAGTTTCCCATGGCTGCTGTAACAAATTTGCAAAAACTTCTTGACTTGAAATAACAGAGATTTTTTTTCTCTGACACTTCTAGAGGCCAGAAGCTGGACACTGGCGTCACTGGGCTAGAATGAAGGCATGTTGGCACTTCCTCCGAGGCTCAAGGTGGGATCCTTCCAGTCCTTGACCTGTGGCTGTGCCACTCCAATCTCTGCCTCTTGTCACCACACTGTCTTTTCGTCTGTCTTCAAATCTCTCCCTTAGAAATACCTGTGTTTGCACTAGGGTCCACCCAGACATTCCAGAACTACCTCCCCATTCTAAATTCCTGAGTCACATCTACACATTCTATTTTGACATTGTAGGTGGCACTCACCAGTGGAAGGGATTTGGAAATGCTATTCTTGTGGGCTATGATTTAAACTATCATTCTCCAATTAAAACAGCCCAAACACTTTCACAAAAATTATTTAAAATTATATAGCAGCGGTTCGTATTCATTCGAAGTGCTTTAGGAATAAAATCAGAAACCTATGCCACTCAAAGAACATGGGTCTTCCTCTCTTGAAATATAGAAATACCCTTTAACTTTCACAGTAGAGAAGACATCATAACTCTAGCCCTGTGATGGCAAACTTTTTAGAGACCGGATATCCAAACTGCAACCTAAAATCCACTTGTTCATTATGAAGTACCAACACTGCAATTAAACCTGAATACTGAGGTTTTAGTTTAGGAAAAACAACTATTACCTGATGCTCAGCTGCTGGGGCAACTTGGCTCATGGGCCAACAGAGAGGACTATGCATGCCTGCTGTGGCCTGGGTGCCATGGGTTTGCCACCACTGCTCTAGCGTGAACTCTTGGAAGGGATGGCGTTAGTACACAGAGATTTCAGCTGTGTGGGCCAGAGCCTGCAACCTGGCTATGCAGAGCCGAATCCAGAATACTTCGACTCTGTATTAAAATCATGACATTTCATACGCAAATACAAACTTGGGGGCTTTTCTGGAAAATTGAAGAGCTAACAACATGCAGTTTTTAGCCTCCAGGGCAATAAAAGCTCTGCAGGAGGGTGCCAGTCTTCCCGTGGTGGTCTTTCAGGGTGTGTGCCTGAAAGCATAGCTACTTGTTTTACTGAAAGAAAACCATTTCTTTCTTCTTATGCCTTTACTGTAAGTGACAAACTACAAGGTGAAAGAAAAAAAGCCTTCATGTCTAAACTCTTTTTTACGAGAAAGTAACAATTTCTTATGATTCGACCAGTACAAACCCAGCTTCCTCAGGTCTTCCAAGTTTCCTCCTCTGCCCTGGCAGTGTTCACATTCTGCACAGATAGCTAACACTGCCTGGGAAGTGAGAAGTGAGTGGAATGTGGCAGCCTATCCATCACTTGGCGAACAAGCCTGGCGGGACCAGCAGTACTTCTAAATACCACTTTGAGCCCAAGAAGCAACTCAAAAAAAGTACCCAAGAGCACTAATCCATACACAGCCTCCTAACATATAAAACAAGCCAGACTCAACATATCAGCCGGCCCTCCTGGGCCCTCAGCAGCACCAACAGACCCCTAGTGAAGGAAACGCAGGCAAAGTGGGTCTGGATCCCCTTGCCGCGTGGCCCTGGCCTACCATGACACAGGCCATCTCTCGGGCCTCTGACTTTCACTTGGGTTTGATGCTAGGAGCTGCCCTCTCCTGTAATGCTCTGATTCTGTGAAGCTAGCACTTGTCTAAGAAAAAGACAGATAAACGTTTCCACTTTCCCTTCTCACGCACAAAGGCCAGTGAGGAAGCCAGGGCCCTGGACCGGCTCTCTACGGTTCAGTGTTCTTCCCTGATGACAAGAACAGGTCCAGGGCCGCAGCCAGGACCTAAAGCTAAGATCACCTCCTTTCCTTCCCTCAGCCCAGCTCATACATCGGGCTCACAGCCTCTTGCCTCGCAAACAGACCAAGGTAAGAGTCCCCGCCCATGATGCTGTGCGCTGTTCCCACTGCACAGCAGCCCCTACCCAGTGGCAAGTGACGTTCTGGCTGGCCTTCTGCTTCAGCTAAGACACAACCCACACTCCTTTATCTGCAGGTCCTCATCGCCCACACACATTTCGTTGCACACAGCAGGTTCTGGAAAATTGTTTGGCTGCTGCGGCTGCACTGCAGTGGGCCCCGTGGCTGCCCCGCTGTGGGCCCCGATGCTGCTCTGCAGTGGGCCCCGCGGCTGCTCCGCTGTGGGCCCTGTGGCTGCTCCGCTGCTGCTCCGCAGTGGGCCCGGTGGCTGCTCTGCTGAGGGCCCCGCTCAGGGCACCTCATGGACTGGACCCGCCCCCACCCATAGTACGATGACAGGGTAGAGCCGGGCGGTCCACTGTGAGCTTATGTGCTTTCCCACCTCCAACCATGGCAGTTTGTATACACCCCTGTATGTTATAGTATAGTCTGAGGCAGCTATATCTCTTCCCAAGGCGAGAGTCCAGGGGTATAGATAAACCCAGGAGTACAGTTATTATCACAGGGAAGATGACTGATTGAGTGGTGGGGCAACGGAGATGAGGGAGGAGAAAAACTGAATGATCAAATGGGCCATCATCGGTGTAACTGAGTAACAAAGGTGAAGGTAACATTTTGTAGGACAGCATCCAGAGCTAATTCCCTTCTATGTTCTCTATAATTCTGTATTTCCTCAATCATTTTTGTATTAACAGAAGTGAAGATAACTTTATATTATACAGCATCCAGTGCAAATTCCCTACTATCTTCTCTATAATTTGGTATTTCCTTTAATGTTTTTGTGTTAACTAATGTGAAGATAACTATGTAATACA
>PVLD010002401.1:0-71154 GCA_004027595.1 Dinomys branickii | reverse complement strand
CACTATATTCTGTATAACTTTGTATTTCCTGTATTGTTTATGGTTTTTCTGGTTCATATGTCTCCATTTTTTTGTCTTTAAAATAAAATTTTTAAAAAAATTGTTTGGCTGGCCCAAATCTGAAGCTTTGCCTTTGTTATTTATTTTCTATACCTCCTGGTGTAAGGACTTCAAAATGCTTGGTGCTTTTATTTCTTCAGGTCCCAACTAAAGAGCATCACACTTTGACCTGACCAGAAACGTTCTGATGCTCTAAAGAGGAAGAACAGGAAATACCACCACAGAGCAGGGGCAGGCAGGGCACCAGGGCCTTCGGGGCTCTGCTCAGGCCCACAGCTTTTGGGCAAGCCTGTCCCAGCTAACAGAGAAAGGCAGCTGCAGTGCTCTTTCAGTAAGTTCTAGCAAATCTCTGCAATAAACTTCAGTGAACGTGATGACCTTCTTGCCAGTTGACACTGGGGAGAACCTTCCTGTGCTTCAGTCCTCAGCCGGGGGGTGGGGGACGGGACACACGTCCGCTTTTGGCCAGTGGCTCACACCAGGCGCCCTGCTCATTCACAGTCTAGAAACAGGTTGGGCACGGGCTCTGTCGCTGTCCACTTTTACTGTAATGGTCATGGAATAAATGTCACAGTTACATATTTTTTAAGATCCCAGAGGTAAAATAATATAAAAACTGGGGATGCTCCAAGAGCTGTGGCTTAACAGGCCCATTTACGCTCTTCAGACCCACAGGAGACACACATCTCCCTTAGCTGTAGTCGCCTTACACTGAAGAGATTCCGTGATTTTTATCTGTCCTCATAGGAAACCTGGATTATACACAGAATCACTAACTGACCCTTCTCTTGGTACTTGTGAATTTCAATTTACCTTTGTAGGCTTAAAGTTCTTCCTCAAATTCTAAGATTAAATGTGCAATAACTTTATACAAGTAAGTCAATACCTACAGTTGGGATCTGAAAGGCCCTCCGAAGGCCACGTGCTGAGCGTCTGGTGCGGACCACGGGTTTCTGGCCAGGACTGCATCCTGGGGCCTAACTTCTTCAGCGGTTTCATCCACTGGGAGTCCTCACTTGAGGACATAATCGGACAGCAGGCGATGGAACATCAGAAGGTACTGAAGGACATCGGATCATGACTTTTCGCCCTACATCTCACCCGGCCCCTTCCTCTCTGGTTCTTCTCTCTCTGCTTGCTCGGTGCCACAAGGGAAACAGCTGTCTCTGCCATGCCTTCTACCACGGCGCTCCTGCCTGGAGCAGCCAGACATGGACTGAAGCTCGGAAACTGTCACCCAAATCCTTCCTTGAACTGTTATTTCCAGGTGTGTTGCCATAGCATGGAAAATTGACCCAATACTATTAATTTCCTTGTAAAGGGTACTAAAAATAGTGCATGTAGCTGGGTGTGGTGGTGGACACCTGTTATCTCAACACTTAGGAGGCTGAAGCAGGAGAATTGCTGTGACTTCAAGGCCAGCCTCGGCTACATAGCGAGACCTTGTCTCAAAGAACAACAAAAACAAACAAAAAGCAAAAACAAAAAAAAAAACACATGTACCTTATATTTCCCTCTCTAGGGTCTAATTTATATATATATATATATATATATATATATATATATTTTTTTTTAGCAAACAAATCTCTTTTTTAGCAACAAACCACTTTTTTTCAACACTGGGACTAGGAGCTACAAGATCAAAAGAAAATTCTTTGTCTTCACTTTGACAAAGGAATATATTAAAAGTGTTTTCAGCTATTTCATTGCTTCAGTGATGGAAGGGGTGGATAGTTACCTAATACGCTGTCTTCAGTGATCTAGAAATTGCATCATACTTTTAGCCTCCTCTCCTCTTTGACCCCCCAGGTTTTGAGAAAAGACCTCATGCACCAAGGTCTAATTGCAGGAGAAGGTGCACACAGCCCATTGCTTCTGCTGCAACGCCAGGTGCTTGGGGTCCAAACCTTTAAAAAGGTTCCAACACTTGCACACAACTTCTGTGCTAGAACACGTAAGTGGCCACTGAGGACTGTGAAAACCAGCAGAAAGAACAAAATGTCCCAGAGCTGGCGAACGATACCACCACTGACCGTGTGATGTTGTGGGTGAGCCGGGGAGAGTCTCCCAGCTTCCTGAGACTGTGGTGGGTGCCGCAGTCCCACCCAGCACTTCACTGACTGCAGGCGGGTTAGGGGAGTGCCAGGGAGGGTGAGCAGAAGAGGGGGAAGGGCACGCACAAATAGCAATATGGTGCATTTCACCAAGGAGCAGCACTGAGTAGATGCTTCACTGCCATATATAACAAACAAATCAACAAAATACATTAGAAAAAAATAGTGACAATATAAAAATCAAACAGCAGGGTCAAGACACTTTTTCTTTTTGGTCTTTTTGAATCAGGGTTTCCCTATGCAGTTCAGGCTGGCCTTGTAGCCCAGGCTGGTCTCAAACCTGCGACAATCCTCCTGCCTCAGCCTCCAAGCACTGGTATTCCCGGTCTGTGCCTCCATTCCCAGCTTCACATTTTGCATGTCAGCACTCTTCGTGTAACCTGCATTGTAGAGTACATGGTCCAATATGCCAAGTCCGTTTGACCTTAGAATATATGCCCTGTGAGGCCAAAATTTATGTTCACAACTGTATTTCTAGTCCTTTTAAGAGTATGGGGCATAGACTTGCCACACACATTGGTGCTCATAATGAAGATGTTTTGAATAAAGGAGTGAATGACTGAAGGAGTAACTTAGGAACATCCAGAGGGTGACTCTGATTATAGATGGTACCATGAAACCTACTTCCATGGCCATCCCTCACATGCTGCTTCTTTGCAAAACTGGGCAACTACACTGGGATTAACTGAGGCACCAAAGTACGAGTCCTTCTAAAAACCCTAAGGAAACTCTTAGGAAAACACTGGCCTTTCAACAGCTAAGATAACAGGAAAGCACGTATGGCTTGTTTTCTTCTCACTCAACTTTGTCCTAGGTAAGTAGTCCTCTATAAATTCACTTTTATAGCAAAGACAATATCCAAGAGGACAAAACCAGGCACTATTACCTTCTGGGAACTACACCCCTAGGAAAATGCAGGTTGAGTGTCCCTTATACAATATGCTAGGGGTCAAAAGTACTTTAGTGTTTGGATTTTTTTTTTTTTTTTTTTGGATCTTGGGAGATTTGCATACACAGGCAGTATCTTGGGGTTAGGACCCAAGTCTAACACAGAATTCATTTATGCTTCACACACCTGCTATGCAGAGTCTGATGGTGATTTTAGGCAGCATTCTCAGTGCAGCTGCAGCTTGACTGACTGCAACATGTTATATAAGCTCAAGTATGGAATTTTCCACTGTGCTGCCATGCTGGTGCTTAAAAAGTTTCAGATTTTAAAGCATTTCAGATTTTGGATTTGGGGGTTAAAGATCGTCAACCTGTAGTCTTTTTTTTTTCAGTACTGGGGATTGAACTCAGGACCTTGTGCTTGCCAGGCAGGCACTTATTCCACTGAGCTATATCCCCAGCCCTGCTAACCTGTAGTCTTTTATGGTATTTTCAAGTACATATTTGGACATTATACCACGATCATCTTTTTAGTTCTGGAACATTATCTTTTCAAGTAGTCATGAGGACAGTCACATGTTATCAACCTCTTACCATGCTATGCCTACAGAAAGGCAAGAAATGTCCTACACTAATGTTACACAGCCTCAAAAATGTGCAATTATCACAGCCCTCGGTCATTATTATAGATTAACACAGTGGTCACTAACAGGCCCTGTCACAGGGAGAGGCACTAAACAAAATGTGAGATCCTACTGTGGTCCTTTCACTTCCAAAAAATTGAGTTGGATGATAAGTTTTTAAAAATTTTTAAAAAGGCATATGATAATATATAACCACATGTGGAATAGGATAGCTTTAAGTGCTAAGTTTGTGGGATCTATGTTCAAAGCGTAACATTGAAGAAACTTTAGATTATAGAATTAGAAGTATTTCTTTTTTCCTGTAAAAGAACTCAATGATCATCCAACAGTCTCACTGGACAGATGAGGTCCAGAGACTCAACTAATAACAGGAACCTTGTTATTGTCAGAATAGCGTATTTTAAAAATGTGTGAATGTAACATATATTTTAGTCTACTAAAGGTCTATCAAGTGCTTGCTTCTCCTTCAGGACAAGGCACAGGAGTATTTTCCTAATCCTGCGCCTGTATGAAACCTCACTCAGGTGTGACTGCAGGCTGCACGGTGAATTCCTCATCAGCATGCACTCTTCTCTGACAGCTCTACCTTTCAGGGCACAGAGAGCCGGGCACAGAGTGGGCAAGGTCCCTTCAGGTCAGGTCCCTTGCACAGAAATCAGGAACGGAAGCTGCTTGCTGACTTTTCCTACCATTGGACAGCAGGGCGCACGGCCGCTCACAGCACCCTTAGTACACAAAGGTGAGTCTGAGCTGCTCCTCTTCTTGTTCGGCTGCAAGAGGGCATTTCTGATTTTCCTCCTGGCACATCTCCTTAGAATTTTAATGCAGTTTGACTCCGCAAATAATTACCTTCACCAAATTTGTTTTACAAAGTAATTTTTGGGGACACACCCATCTTGATAAGAAAACTAAAGCTGTACTTCCAAGGTAAGCACACCGCAGGCCGGGACAGGATTACACTGCGATCTCAGAATGATGTGTGCGCATCACCCAGCATGCACCTGTGCTCCTGCATTTTCTCAGTCCCTGACGTCAAGCATAGGCTCTGCAAGCCCTATGTAGGGGCTTCACAATCTCTGGTCATAGGCCCTTCTCAAAACAGCGAGGTTGTCGGGAGCCACTGGAGCTGGTTATTGGTCAAGCGGTCAAGCTGCCTCAGTACAGAAAAAGGCATCCAGCCGGACAGTTAGTCCTTAGTCGCTGGGCAACATTATTGCCCCCCCCACGATACTAACTTTGCAAGTGTATAAAATAAACTCTGCTACTGTTGGAAGTCAGTCCTGCTCATCAGTAAGAGGTAACTCCACCTGATCCTGGCTATTGTCTCTTGTGTTTATTTTCTAAATCCTTCACCATTTTCTCCCAGGCACCACCAAGAGACCACCGAGTCCCACACACGGTCATCAAAGAATCCTGACGCAGGAATCAACAATTCAGTGAGCCCCAATTCCTTGGTATTTAAATAGCATACAGAAGGGTCACTGTACCCAGAATTCTGCTGAGCAGCTACTAGGTAAGCTGTCCTACATTACACACACTTCATGTTCCACAAGCAGAAAACGCGTGGCCGATGGGCCCATGTCCATAGAAGGGCCGGGGACATCCTTAACTCAGCAAGATCCTGCAATAGGCGATGAAGAGGTTGCTGCAAGAACAGCAGTGAAAAAAAAATCTGTTTTAAAGGCAGAAGTGTTCCTGGCAAGGTTCAGATGGAAAAATAGCAACAGATCCCAGAGGCAGAGCTATAGCCAGGAATAACTTAAATGCAAGCCATTTTCAGTAAGGGTGGGGTATTAACACTAAGGATTCACTGGGTAGCGACGCTGGCCCTCTGGGTCTCAAGCCTGAACCACGCTTGTGGTCTACTGCGAACATTTACCAAATACTGTCCACGCTACAGGCTCAGCATGCTACTAGTCACGGAGCAGAATTCTGTGAGGTGAGAGAGAGCAGTCACTGAACAGACACTGTAAACGCCTTTACATCACAGTCGACTGGGGGAAGCGGTTTTTCCCTATTTTACACATAAGGACAGTAAGGCTAAAATAATTCCTTGAGGTCACGTGACCAAAAAGTGGTCTTGGGCCCTGACCACAACATTGCCTGATCCAAAGCCCATAATACCACATCACTGTACACAAAATATGGCTCATTCCCCAAAGAAGCTTAAAATAACCTAAACAAACAGAAATCAATGCAGGCAATAGAGGGACTAACAAGGATCTCAAGACTTTGAAGAAAGGGAAGAGGAATGAACAGAGAAAATTTCATAAAGTAGCAGCACTTGGGCTCCTCCTCCACGGATGGACAGGGCAGCAGTGTGAGCAGCGAGGCTTCAGTGGAAGCAGCCTGGCCCGTCAGGGCAGGAAGAAAGTCACACCACATGGACCAGAGGAGGCCTGAGATAGGAAGGGTGAGGCTCACTGTGACAGGCCGGCAGACAGGCGGAGGTGCTTCAGATCGTGAGTAACGGACAGCAGGTACAGGCTCCAAGGCAGGAGGGCATGCTCAGCTGGACTTCGGAGAACGCTGAGGAGACCAGGGAGGAAGCCTCCCATTCGCTTTCGTTCGTTCCTCCTTGGGCGCACATTCAGCGAGGCCCGTGACAGCTGGTTCCTGTGCTGGGAGGGAAGGAAGGGCTGGAGCGCAGGCAGGGAAAGGAGGAGCTCCACTGAGCAGGTGGCGACTCACTGACACAACAGACAAAAATCAGGGGAAAGATGATGAAAGGTAACTCTAAAGCTTCATGAATGCCAGAATTTCCACCTTTCCTCGGACCTTCGCAGGCAGTCAGAATGAAAACAAACAGAAAAGGCCTTTGAGATGCTGAACAGTCAATGAATGAAACCTCTGGCAGCTCCTGTGCACATAGTCCACAGGCAAGAAACATCCGTGAGGAAAACCATTGCTTTGTGACCACTTCTAGCACACTGTCCCTCTGCAAGGACAGCAGGGATCTGGCTCTTCCTCCTCCAGCACCCTTCCAAGTGGGGAGAGGCTGGCTTCTGAAGACACAGCTGCCCCTCCCACCCAGAAAGCCGACTGCAAAGGGGACAGAGGTCCAGCAGAGGGCAGACACAAACTACGCGGGGCTAGCTGAGTGTGGCGGCCTCTAATCCCAGCACTCGGGAGGCTGAGGCAGCAGGATCGTTGACAGTTTGAGCCCAACCTGGGCTACAAAGTGAGCTCAAAGCCAGCCTGAACTGCCTAAGAGACCCCGTCTCAAAAACACAAAAAACAACACAAAACAAACCAACCAGCCACAGGGTTGTAAGGCTGGGCCACAGGGCTGAGGAATGCCACAGGCTGGGGTTTTCAACCAAAAACCCCAGCACTGCCCTCATTTCTCCACCTGCTTCCTAGGATTTTACAATTCTTGGTTCTCACACAGAAAGGAAGGCCAGAAAGATTCTTTACCACATTGCTGTTCTTTGTCCGGAAATGATTTCAAACTTGCATATTTATGCATATATTAATTCCTAGTGCAGTTAAGCACATAGCTGAAGCACAAATTCCTCTCAATAAATTATGTGTGGGCTACACAAATTTTAAGCTCCTTTAAATCTTATAGTCTAGCCATGGTTCCATCCACTATTATAGAGGGACCCCCCCCCCCGAACCCTGCTTACTGGGAAATGAAAACTGTAACTACCAAACTTCTATTACTACAAAGCGAGCCCTAGACTAGGAAAAAAAGTGTGAATACCTCGGAAAAATCCAGTCCTGCTTCCAAAATTCAGGGCGGCATGGCCGCAGCTTAGCCTGGCTTTAGCAAAGCACTCTTTATTGAGTTATAACCGGAGATGGATGCTCTCGTCTGCGGAAACACCCATTTCGGTACCTTCTGTGTAAGGGCTTTAGTGTCAAACTTGCAAAGGTTAACATTACAAAAGAAACAGTTGTTCTGGAGAATCGCTCCATATTCTGCCCAAAGCATGCACTCGGATTAGTACTAAAGAGCAGAAGGGAATCCGAGCGGGTAAAGAACGCCACCAACGCCGGCCGCGGCGAGTGTGGGCAGACTGCTCGGCTCGGACCCCCGCGGGGCGGTGCGGGCCTGCTCAGGATCGGTGCTCCGCGGCGGGGCCCGGCCAGACCTGCCCCCCGGACCGCGCGGTGGCACACCCGCAGGCGCTCGGGGCTCCGCGCTCTCCGGCCATGCAGGAGCGCCCATGGCGGCGGTTGCGGAGCTGCCCCGCAGCCCCTCCGGGCCGGACCCTGCCGAGGCCCGGGTCAGGGGTCCCCAGCCCTGCCTGCCCGCCCGCCCCGCGCCCACTCACCGGCGGCGGCGAGCACCGGGGTCCGCCCCTGCGGGCGCGCGGCTCGGGGCTCCGGGGCTCCGGAGCAGTCGGCTAGGACGGGCCGCGGGCTCCCGGCGGGGACGCCCAGCAGCTCCGGCGAGGGGCCCGGGCCGCGCGGCGCATGGCGCTACAGCAGGAAGCCGGCCACACTCCGGCCGCCGGCAGGAAAACAAACAAAAGGCAGGGCGGCTTCCACGGCGGACGACCGTCCGCTCCCCGGAAAGTTACCCTGCAGCTCCCCTCGCCGGCCCTGCGCGGCCCTGCAGCGCGCCCGCCCGCCCGCCGCCGCGCCCCCAGAGTCGGGAGGCGGGGCGAGCGAGCGCCGCGCGCCTCGCGGGGACCTCGGGGTTTGGGAGTCGAACCGGGGTACCCGGAGCGGGGTCTCACCGCTGTCGCTGACTTGAACAGCGGACTCTGTAAAACGGCAGCTGTTATCTATGTTTACAACGGAAAACGTATTTGAAATAAAGCCACAGCCTGCAAGTGTTCATCTGAACATTTAGCATTGTTTATACTATGAGTAACTTAGGTTTCAAAGACTGGACTGTTACCCCGGTGGGAACCTGGCTAGATGACTTTTACAAATGTCCTTTCTACTTGTATGAAATATGACGCTGCACACCTACTTTTTGAACACATTGACTTTTATCATAAATTATATTGTAGATTCGGCCTTCAACCGTTATCAGCCTTGACTGTGAAGCACTTTGGGGGAAAAAATCCAAATCTGCTTCCTGGTCCCTGGGTTAAATTTACACAGCTCTTGTAAGCGAATGTATCTAGAGCACCTGCAGGAACCTCGGTCACCTGGAGAAGTATTTAAACCCCTTGGCACCACACACTGCAGTTCCTGGTACCACGTCACTCTGTCCTCAGTATACGATTTAAATTCACAAACCAGTAACCTTTGAACTCTTCGGGGATCCTTCCCTGAGTTTAAATTTCCTAGCTCACCACCATGTCAGATTTTTTAAACGTTTCATTTCTGAGTCTACAGGCTGAAAAGTATCCTTTTTTTCCAGAAAGAATCTTAACAAAGACTGGAATTTTTCTCTTGCTCCTTTTCTCTCTTGGAAGGGAAAGGGCTCCGTCTACTTGACATATTAAATATATGACGTTTATCTACCTTTTTGTTTACCTACCCAACCTCCCAGCTATACAGCATAGGGCAAATAAAAAGTGCAAGTCACGAGCAAAAAAATACAGTCAAGGAGCCTAGCAAATCATGAATTTTTAAAATAACTAGAACGACCAGGTGCAAGCCAGGCACATTCCTGTAATCCCAGCATTCGGGAGGCTGAGGCAGGAGGATTATTGCAAATTCGAGTCCAGCCTTGGATACAGAATGAGCTGTAGGCCAACCTGAACTGCGTAGGGAGACCCTGTTGCAAAAAGACCAAAAAAAAAAAAAAAAAAAAAGAAAGCTTCAGTAAAAACTGGTCCAAACCAGTTTACCAGGCAAGTAGAGGGAGTATCTTGATCTATATTTAGCAAGGGTCCACTGGGCTAGCAAGTAGATCAGTTATTTACGGTCCCGGGAAAATGAGAAACCCACAAATATAATATGATAATAAGATAGTCCTGCAATGAGTGCTATTGGATTCAGTAGTACTGATGTAAAACAGAAAATTAGTAGCTGTGGAGCATCCCGTGTTGTAGTATTTGGTACTCAGCTTATCTTCTCAGATATTATTATATTAATCTTTGTTTTTAATTACTTGCTAGAATAGAAATCATCTGAGCTAATTGACCAGGCTATGTCAAGTAAGCATTCAATACTTTCAATGAAATTTCTGAAGCAACTTAAACCCTATTCTTTCTCTGCAAAAGTGATCTTTAGAATTCCATCATTTCCTTGTTATAAATCCATAGTTAACCTTTTCCTCCATTTAAATTTCAAAATCCAATTTTAAGAGGATCATTAGAAGGAAACATTTCCTTAAAAGACCTAAATCCTAGAGACTCTTTTAGAAACTAAAAACTATTAAATTTTGGCTTCCATTAAAGATGGAAGTACTTTTTACGGTAGCCAATTTAGGGTGCAAATAAAAACCCACACAAAGGATGTGTCCTAAAATGAACAATTTATCATTTGGATTTCCTTACGGTAGTTTGTTCCCCACCCTGCTAGCAGCTCTATGCTGAAGCTGAATTTCTAAGACCTTCAGAATAAAATAATGGATTATAAATTTAAATTCTAATGAATGTGGGCTCTTAGAATCCTGAGGACTACTAGTCCTTGGCACTTGTAGAAACTTTACACATTCGGTAAATATTTGCTCAATGAAGGTAAAAAGTTGTGACGCTTGTATGCTTTCACAGAACATGCAAACCCGTGGTTTAAAAGACTAAAAGGCCGGAATGTCTTCCTTTGACCCGAATTCAGGTGTTAGGTAGGTCTTTAAAAGGCGGAGCAAAGCCTGCGCGTACGTTCCGGCGCTCTACTTGGAACAGCGGACTACAAATCCCACAGTGCCTCGCGGGCACCACCGCCTGAGACTCTGACTTCAGAGCGGAGAAACGCGCGGCATCGCAGTGCATCATGGGACCTGTAGTTAGGGATTTCTTGGCGTCGGCTGTTTTCATACCCCGCAGCTGCGCAAGTACGCGCATCTTTCCTCAATTTCGGGCCTGTGCTCCTAAATTTAATCTTTATAAGCACCCGTCACAGTTGTCGAGTTTTGCTGTTCCCGTGCATTCCGAACGCGGCCACTTAAGCGTCCCCAACATGTGTAACGAGTCCTCAGGTGGCTTGGCTCAAAGCCTCGCTCTAAGCTTGGGTCGAGACATTTTCAGGTACCGCCTACACTGTTTGCCTAGGGGCGCATTAGACCGTACCTGGGTACAGGACTCGACTGGACGCCAGCCTCGGTCTCGGGCTGCGCGTTGGGGGCGCCGCGGCGGCACCGCGCATGCTCCGTGCGTGGCCCGCGCAGGCCCCGCTGCGTGCAGCTCCGCCGCCGCGTCGCGTTTCCTCCAGGGCCGCGCTCCAGCTGCTTCTGCTCGGCCTTCGCCGCTCCTGGCGCCCCTCCGCAGCCCCAGGCCCCGGCCGCCGCCTCAGCGCGCCCGCGTCGGCCCCCTGCCCCGCGAAGATGGCTGCCGTCCGCCGGGCCCGCAGTTACTGCCGCTGCTTGGTGCGCTTCTCCGACCGAGAACTCTGCTAAGCCCCGCTGCGGGAGACGGGCAGGAGTAGACATCAACGCCGCACCCTCCCGGAGGAGCGGTGCGAGGGCGCGGAGAGCCGCAGCCCGGACAGCCGCCCGCCAGCATGGTGAGTCGGGCCGGCCGGGGCTGCAGGACGGGGCGCTGGGGCTGGGGAACCGGAGCGCCGCGAGCGCAGGGCCTGGCCGGAGAGGGAGCGAGGGTCCCGGCCGTCATTGCGCGCCGCGCTTCGCTCCTGCTGGACCCCGGCTGGGCCCGCGAGGGGAGACAGGGTTTGCAGCACGAAATGCCCTGCGAAAAATGCTTCTTTGTGCTTGCCGGGGACGCCGAGCCAGCCTCGCGCCCCCAGGGCCTTTTTCCAGAGTCGCGAGCGTGGCTGGAGCGGAGCCTTCCCGGCCTGTGCTCTGGGAATGCTGGCCAGGGCGGACACCTGTTGTTCGCTTTTCTGGGCAGGGAAACCCTGCGGAAGTCCTGGGCTTAGGCGCAGCTGCCCGGAGGCGTCAGTGCCCCGGGTAGGATGCTGGCGGGCGATCCTGCCTCGCTTTATGCAGTGAAACTGGAGCCGCACTCAGTTGTGCAGACGCAGGGACTGAGCTCAGCTTTGGAGTCTGACAGCGTATTACCTGAGACCTCAGTGGGTGGAGGGTGTGTAGTCCTCACCTCGTACCTCGCCCTGTTGTCCAGTACGAAATTGCTATTGAGAGTTGAACGAATCTAGAACGAACTAATACCAAACTAAGAACGTATCTAGAACGAACTAATACCATACTAACTCACTCCCACAAGACTCTCAGGTACTTACTGAATAAGCAAATGGTTGAATGAATTTATTTCTTGCAGCTTATCTGGACGCTATAAAAAAAAACAGCAATTGTTTCTGCTTCTAATTTTCAGAAGTAGTTCGCTGACTAGCATTAAGTACTTAACTTTTATATTGAATTAATTCTTACTGTAAAACAGGAGTTAAATGAAGACGTAAACCACCTCCCAAACACTCACTATACAAGAGAAAGCAATGCTTATCTATGAAACTCGGTTGAGCAAAGAAGTGAGTGGCAGCTGAGGGCTTACTTTCTTTCCAGGTGGGCTTTAGGTTGACCGTAATAAATCCCAGATTTCTTGTTTCTGTGATCTTACTGTTTGAAGTCAAGATGTAGTGCTGGTTAGTAACTATTGTAATACAAGTGCTCGGGGTACACGGACTGTATTATCTTGTTACAAATGTTTTTATTTCCTCAGCATTGACTTACACAGTATGTATCACAGGATGTTTTATTTGCTAGTTCAATTTTTTTGCACACCTGTTATCAGTGAATAGTGCTAATCATGCCTGTAACATGATTTATGCTAAACTTAGTTGGGGACTATCCCATCAGAAAGAAACCTGAGAATTCGTGGAATGTCTTCTTAGAAGCCTCTTTTTCAAAGAGAGAGCCGAGGGCTTTACTGTGAATGAAGGCACATACTTGGTTACAAAGATGACCGAGATGTGTTCCCTGTCCTCAGTGCATTAACTCTAATGAAAGAAACAAGTCACAATGTAAGTGTTAGAGGCACACGCGAGAGACAGAAAAGATTGGAGAATGCTTTTGACCGAAATGAACTTAGAGCTCAATCTTGAAGAGTAGGTAGAAGCTAAGTGAGGACGTTGCCTCTCAGGTGGAGAGAGCAAGCAGCAGATGCACCAGCGCCAACTGGAGAGAGCAGGGGAAGCTCTTGAGATGAAGCTGGTTTAGTCACACTAGTAGGCAGAGCTGGAACATTAAGTTACTAAAAGGGTACTCCACAGGACTCAGGTCCTCTTCCACTGGCTGTGCTTCGAGTTTACAGTAGTAAAATCATATTCTTATTTGGAAAGAGAAAAAACTAACTTCTCACTGGAATCTAGACATTCAGTCTCACGTACTTTTGTTCTAGTCATATTGCCAGATGCATTAGTCATCTTCCCCTTACTGTAACAAGACACCTGAGAATAATTATCAAGAGAAAAGATTCCGAAGGTTCTACTCCAAGGTGAAGTGGCCCCGGTTCCCTTTGGCCTCTGATGAGGTAGCATGTCCTGGCAAGAACACCTGGTGGCACAGACCTATCCTGAGCCAGGCAGCTGGAGAGAAAGGTCCCCAGTCCCATTTCAAGGGTACAGCTGCCGTGACATACAACCTTCCCACTAGGCCCCAGGTCCTGAAGTTCGGCCAACTCCCAGAGACAGCATGCTGGGTACAATCCTTTATCACCAGTGCTGTGTACAAAACCAGACTGATAGGAAAAGCTCCCAGCTTAAACTAACTGCCTCTCCCACTTATTTCTTCACTCATTTAACCTTTACTGTTGACATTTTCCCCAGTTCTAACTAGTTCCCATGCTAAAGGCACCCCAGCAGTGAGTGTGGTTGCCAGAGACAAGATAGGAAGCAAGCCTGTAATGCCGTGCAACTGTAGTACACATGTGTACAGTGTTCAAAAATGTACGTTAAATATTTTGTCCCTGAAAGTAAATTACAGTTAAAATTTGCAATTGCAAAACTTGTGTCATCTTGGAATTAGGTAACAGGCCTTATGGTGGTAATTTCTAGCTAACCTTCAAGGTCACTTATGTGATTGCCACATTTCTGCATGGGATGGAACACAGAAGTGTTGAGCAGGTCCTGTTTGTGTAGTAACTATTACTTAACAGACTGAGCTGAGACACCATTTCACCGTAACTGGAAGGTAGGAGTCATTTTAATTTAACAAGCATTTATTGAGGTAAAAGGATACAGTGGAGGGAGTCTGACCTGAGACCAAAAGCCGTAATCTTTCTAGTCCAGCTTATTTCACTTTAAGCCACTCTGATATCTAGAAATTGGATTTATAAGAGCTAAAGCAAGTGGGTTTCTTGATAAAACCATTTGCTGTTGCAATTCTGTGATTAATGTTTTCCTGGTACACTTAAAATATTAATAAACAATTTGCATAGATCCTATTTACTAACATGTCGGTTTTTATGAATGAGGGGGGCACCTTTCTGTGGACTTGCGGCTTTTCAGTGATCCATCAAACAACCTGTGCTGCACTCTATACCATCATAACTAAGCACCATTGTTTTCTGAAGCAACTAACAACTGATGTGAAATTGTTGATCTACACTTTTTTTTTTTTTTTTTTTTTGGCGGTACTGGGGATTGAACTCAGGACCCTGCACTTGCTAGGCAGGCGCTTATTCCACTGAGCTATATCCCCAGCTCCGATCTACACTATTTAAACAATGAAAGCCTTACATTTTATCTGACTAGTATTTTTAAACTTTACCAGTCAGAAGGATATCTAGAGAGAAGCAACTTTGTGTTTCATTGTCCTGAAACAAAGTATCTGCTTTTGGAACGTCAAGGTTATGGACATTATAATGACCTAAGTTAGGTTCTTGCTTTGGTTGGACTGAAACAGCTGTGTTTGGGGCATTCCTGCAGTGGGTTGTCAGGTGCATTTCAGAATGCTTCCCTTCTGATGACAAACCCAACATCACCTGTGAAGTAGTCTTGAGAAAGAAAAGAAATCTTAACCAGAATCTAACCAAGCTTCCCTAGATCCAATCACAGTTTGCATAAGAGGCAAAGGGATAGTTTTATTGACACCTTAGTAAAATTTATTCTTTACAGAAAAATGACCCATTTTCTTTACAAGTTATAACAAAGAATGAGATTACAAGAGTTGACACATAGCTACCACCTACCTTACCTGAATCTTGATCTCACAAATTGTAAAATACATGACATTTTCAAAAATAAGAATACTGTAAGTTGCTATTGGATGTTACAGAATTTTTATTTACATTGGTACTTACTGAAATTCAGTTATGATTCCTTAGGGTTAATTACACTGGATTCTCTTTTCAATGTTCAAATATTTTTTTAAAAAATTAAAATATACTTGTTTTGTCAGACCAAAAGGAAACGATGTTCTATTTTATCTTTTTAAAGAAACAAATGAAAATAACTTGAATCTAAATTGTAAGTTGATAGTTACATAATACATAGTATATTGGTAGCAGAATCAGCTTCGTTTACCCAGTTATGTTAATTATATCAAATCATTTATGTATAGTAGTGAAATTTTGGGATGGGCTGAATTGTTTAATTTGAGGGAATAAAATGCTAAATTCACAATGATGTTACTACTCTGATGTAGAATGGACAATATGCTTGTCAGACTCATTTTCCTTTGGAAGTAAATGGTAAGCTCCCCAAAGCCCCCTACAGCCTTCCTATTACAGTGGTTCCACAAACTGTTGATATTATGGTACTAAACGGTAAATAACTTACAGCAACAGCGAAGCTGGTGTTTACTTATTCCTGATGTTATTTTGGTTTTCCCCCCTAGGCAGAAGCTGAGGAAGATTGTCATTCTGATACTGCCAGAGCAGGAGATGATGAGGAGAATGAAAGTCCTGCTGAAACAGACCTGCAGGCTTGTATTTCAATTCTTACTCCTCTCTGTCCCATATGTAAACAGAAAGCGCTGTAATTATAGACTTGCAGGTTCCTGTTGTTTGCCCTGAATTTAACTGTATTGCCTTGTAGCAATAATACTTAAATTATGTCATGAATTTTTCCATAAAAAGGAATATCGTAACTGGTATGTAATTCAGTACATGGACTTTTCAAAATAAGGCTCAAAACTCATAGCCTATAGAAAATTGGGGGTAAGGATATAGCTCAGCAGCAGAGCACCTGCCTGGCAAGTGCTGGGTCATGAGTTTGATTCCCAGTATCACCAAAAAAAAAAAAAATAGATCGACAAGTTTGACCCCCTTAAAAGTGTAGATCTTTATGTAACAAAGACATCAAAAATTTTATTTTTTGTCTTTTTCAGATAGGGTCTCACTATGCAGTTCAGGCTGGCCTTGAACTCACTTTGTAGCCCAGGCTGGCCTTGAAGTCACTGTGTAGCCCGGGCTGGCCTTGAACTCACAATGATCCTCCTGCCTCAGCCTCCCAAGTGCTGGGATTACAGGTGTGTACTACCTCCCCGGCTCAAAAAATTTTTTTACAGTAGCTAAAACAACTGTTTACCACAAGTGAGTAGAGGATTGCTAGATAGTGTTCTAGTTAGTTTTCTGATTGCTGAGATGAAGTTCCTAATACCCCCAGGTTAAAAGAGGAAAGGATTACTTTAGCTCAGTTTGTTTTACTCCACAGTTAGCTGACTCCAGGGCAGGCCAGCATGGCAGGGGGTATCGCAGAGGAAAAACAATTCAAGGCGTGGGCTGCAGCAGGCAGGAAGTTGGCAAAGCAGCAAACAGCAGCAGCCTGGTGTCTGTCTTTCCCTTTTATTCCAATCTAGCTACAAGCCTAGGGCTTGCAGCCACCCACACCCAGGGTGGGGCTTCCCATTATCCACCAGAACAGTGCTAGCCAGTCAGTGGGCAGATCCACCTAAGACACCTTTAATCCACATTCACACAGCCTAGGTCCAACCAACTCCAGAGCCCCACCCATGAGTGCAGGAGCTTTGGGGAGGCATCTAGATACAAGTTGTAACAGATAGCCTCAGTATGTAGATCACTCTTATAAATTAGAAGGACATAGGATAGAAAGATGTGCACAGTAAATAAAACATGAATGACTTAAATATTTAAAAATTAGTGTTAATAATAATGTAATCCCAGCACTCAGGAGGCTGAGGCAGGAGGATCACCATGAGTTCAAGGCCACCCTGGGCTACATAGGTTAAAGCCAGCCTCAACTACAAAGTGAGACCCTGGCTCAAAAAACAAACAAAAATGATGTAATCACTTTGATTAATCGAGTAATGCGCATTGCTCTCTGGGTTGTGAGAACACTAGTGCAGTACATGCGGAAGTGTAAATTGCCACAACTTTTCTAGGGTGCACATTGGCAATACGTTTTCAAAATTAAAAACATACATTCCTTTTCATAAAGCAGTTCTACTTTGAGGAGATTAACCTGAATGGAATAATGGAGAAAATGAGTGAATAAATATGCATGTACAGAGATGTTCACTGTCACATTCTTTGTGTGAAAAAGTGTCCTACAACCTGCATGCCCATTCCTTGTGTTAAGTAATGCTGTGTTCATACAGTAAAATACACTGCAGATGAGGTAAATCTTTATGCATTGAAATAGGAAATTCAATGTGATTAGTTATGTGAACTAATCATTGAACTTACTGCTTTATAATGTTTTTATTACATTGTGTTGCTTAGTAGAGATTGAATGCTACAGAAGATTTTATAGGTCATAGGTGTGTGTAACATGGGACAAATAAGTGTGGGAACCAAAGCAGTAGTTTAGAGGAAAACTCTTTTTTTGTTTGTTTTTTAAGAGTAGGAAGTGGCCAGTATGGTGGCACATGCCCATAATCCCAGCACTGGGGACCCTGAGGCCAGAGGATTGTTGCGAGTTTGAGACCAGCCTGGGCTACAAAATGAGCCCAAGGCCACCCTGAACTGCATAGTGAGACCCTGTCTCAAAAAGACAAAAAAAGATCACATATCTTTTTTTTTTTTTTTTTTTTTTTGCGGTACTGGGGATCGAACTCAGGACCCTGCGCTTGCTAGGCAGGCGCTTATTCCACTGAGCTATATCCCCAGCCCCAAAAAGACAAAAAAAGAAAAGAGAGAGAGAATAGTAAGTAGCTCCTAAGAGACAGGAGGGGTACTGAGTGGGTTGCTTCTGAGGCCCTTTGTCAGAGGTAATTTGTGTAGCAAAGTCAGTGTGGGTACAACATGAGTCAAACTACAATCAACCCGTGAGAGCAAGGATAGACGTGTCTTAGTTACTCTGCTGTCATTTGCCGGGACAAAATCCCTGCCACCTTGAGTTAAGGAAGAAAAGGTTTATTTAGCTCATGGTTTGCAAAGGTTTCAGTTCCTAATCAGCTGGTTCCCAGGTGGGGAGGCGCATGGCAGAGGGCAACAGTTCCTGATGGCGGAAAACAGTAAAAGCAACAAGCCAGGGGGAGGCGCGAGCCTCCTTTCCTCCCCTGTACTGTGTGCAGGCCACCTGATGTGGGTGCGGCACTCCCTCCCCCAGTCCCAGCACTAGACTACGAACCTGTCACAAACTCTGGGTTCAGCTGCCTGCGAAAAGTCCTCCCCACCCCATGACTACGAGAGGATTGGGGGAACATCCAGACATAAACCATAACAAGATGCTTAGCTAATTCATTAGGAAATCCAATGAAGTCCAGTGAGTTGGGCACATAACAAGGGTGCACAGCTGACATCATTAACTTTTTCTTTTTTTAATTTTATTTTTAAGACAAAAGAACTCAGAATAACAGAAACAATACTGAAAATATCAAGTTATAGAGAAGATAGTAGGGAATTGGCACTGGATGCTGTATAACTTGGCTTATCTCTGACTTTTAAAACAGGAATATTTTGGGGGGGAAGGGATGGGTGCAGGTGTTCTGGTCACCCATCCAGTGCCCTATGCGTACAGTATATGGACTGGGTGGTATAAATTACAGTATCATCTCCAGTTTCCATTTATCCGTTAGGAAGGTGTGCAGGTCTGGCTGGCCATTGTGACTTCATCTTACGGTCCTCCCCTCTTCTGATGCACCTGTAGCCACAATTCTGATGTGTTCTCATCTTCTGCACTGACTTCCTCGAGGCTGTGTCCCTGTCTAACTGCCTACTAGTTTCTACGCAACTTAGCTATGTATAGTATTTCTCTGCTCTGAAGAGCTATCCCTAACTGCTTTAGGGGAGAATGGGTATGGTTTTAATCTGTTTTGAGCTGAGAAAGTGTAGGGAAGACTGAAGTCGGAGGGCTTTTCTAAAAAAGTGATCTAAGGGGCCTTGGATAGAAGTCATATTGGGGTTCGGCAGTTTCAAATGCCCTTCACAAGGTTGGCCTAGTGGATCCCAGTAAAAAGAGTCCGGCACATATGTCCTTGGTTCCATCTGCGTGATCACTTGGAGTTTGGCAGCCTCTAGGCAAGAATATGAAAACTTTTTCAAGAGACTCAACATATATGACCAAAACGTGAACACTAGAGTGGAAAGGCATACTGGGAAAAGAGCCATGTCGAGACTCTGCTCATAAGGGATTGGAGTAGAGGTTGTAACCAGGGGCTCCTAGACCTCTCTACTGATGTCATCCGTAAATCTGATGTTTCTTTACCACAAGTCCCTCCAGTTTTGGCTTTACAGAAAATGGAGAGTTTGATGGATTTAAAGGAGAGTTCAGTGGTTTTAAAGGGCAAATTTAGTTAAGGAATCATGGAAAATATTTTTGCAACATATTTTACAACATTTTAAAAACATTTTGTATGTACCTTTTTCAAAAAAGGAAGCCAACAAGAATATACAATGTTATTAGCAATGGCCCTGTTGGGGGGGGCGTTTCCTGGGAGGGAGGTGGATGTGGCCAAGGCATGAGGCTTACTGCGGCACCCCTGTGGGTCCACACCCAGAGTAGGGGGGCGGAAGTGGAAAGAACCAGTGGGCCCGGGGAAGAAGCTCAGCAGTGCATTCTTAATGGACTTCCTTAGTCCTGTGATGGACTCTGAAGATGGAGCACCCTTTCGGAGATGTCTTGAGTTGCAAGAGGATTTTATCAGCCCTCAGCCAGTGGTTGGGTGGCGACTGTGAAGGCAGTGTGATCATGCTGAGGCAGTGTTCAAAAGCCGACAGCTGGGGGCTGTTTTCAGTTCTCAGTACTTTGGAAGTTGTTCTGGTGAGTTCCATATTCCCACAAAGGAACGTGAGCAGCCCTTCAGAATGCACCATGTCCAGGGCTTCGCTTTCTGTTTTACATTTTTGAAGTGATAACTCATGAGAAAAAATACTTCCTTTTTCAACTGCAGAGTGTTTATTAAAAGACTCGAGGCTTACCTACAGAGCCCTTAGCAGCACTTTTAATGTCTGCTAGATGATGCACTCATGAACAAATTATGGGTAGCTGTGAAGTTCACTTCCTAAGTCATGACTTACATTTTTAATTCTAGTTAAAATGTACTTCTCCAATACCATTATACTTTTGCTGTATAAATAGTTATTATGGACCAATTTTCATCCTTTAAAGCTTTAGGTAGAAAATTTGAGAAGATAATGTAACTTAAAAGGCAATTTTCTTGAATTAGAATAAGAAGAATATGCATGTTGGACACATTGCAAACTTCCAGAGTTTAGCTGCCCGTGCTCATGAGTCCTGAAGTCCTTTTCTGCCCCTAGGCACAGCTCCAGATGTTCAGGGCTCAGTGGATGTTTGAACTTGCCCCAGGTGTGGGCACTAGCACCATGGAGACGCGGCCTGGCAGAGCAGCAAGAGGCGCTCAGCTGAAAGCAGCCACAGATGCCAAAGGAAAGCAAGAACTGGCAAAAGAAGAAAAGTTAAGTATTAAAGATATTCTAACACATTTTCTTTTTTAATTTTTTATTGGGGGGCAGTAGAATTTTCAGTAATATAAGGATGTAGTTATACCCTGGTGACATTAACATATAACTGGTAAAATAATTTTTCCTTCTGTGGAAAATGTGATAACTGTGCCAGTTTATATGTCCTCGCTACTTCTAGGTGCTGCGGATAATACCGAGAGCTCTCTCCTCTGTAGCTAGAACTGTTCTCATGGAATTGCCTTTTATGAAATTAGGAGATCTTTGAGATTCATTTGAGTTCTACAAGATTGATGCCTCTTGAGTTTTTTACAGGAGCCCAAAATGAGGTTTATCCAGATGTGTACCTTTCCAAAAGTTGTATTAGGGTCATGCAGTGTTTTGTATTAATCACTCCCTATTGTAGAGATTTTTGCAAGTGCTCACAGTGGAAGTGTTTTGGATGCTGTTCAGCTGCTCACTTCCGTCCTGGTTCCTGTTCCTATGGAGTAGGCACCAGAACGTTATTTCGTTTTGCATTATCTTCCTCTTCCATGGAGGCTCTGTCATCTTCACACCATCTGATCCACATTTCTGTTTACAATTAGCAATTAACAAATTAACATTGCCATGGTGACTAAAACCTTTCAGACCTATTTTATTATGACTTCTATTTTAAAATCATTTCAGGCTTACAGGTAGAAATTCTATAAATCCTTCAGCCAGCCTCCTCCTATGGTAACATTTTGCATAACAGTAATACAATAACAAAAAGTAGGAAGTGACACTGGTTTAATCCACAGAACTTATTTAGATTTCCTGGGTTTAAAGTATTTATTTATTTATCTGCAATTATTTGACATGGTGTCTTAGTTACTTTCTCATTGCTGAGATACAACATCCATCATCTACAAATTAAAGGAAGAAAGGTTTGTTTTGACTCACTGCTTGCAGAGATTTCAGTCTGTAGTCAGCTGGCTCAAGGAATGGCAGGCAGGAGGCAGAGAAAATAATGGAGAGGAAAGAGGAGACATGCTCTTAACAGGACACACCTCCAGCGTCCCACCTCCCGAGTCACCTTTAGCTGTAAACTCATCAGTGGACTGACCCATCTATGGGTATCATGCCCCAGGGTCTCATCCCTTCCCAAAGCCCCACCTAGGAGCACATGCAGCTTTGGGAGGACGTCTAGGTATGAACCGTAACATGTCGGTAGCTTTGTGTCTCCATTGCCACAGTCACGATACAGAGCTTGTCCGTTTAAATGACAATAAGCAGTGGCTCTTAAAAAAAGAGATTTTATTGTGGAATGAGCAGATTGCAGTCTGGAATGTGTGTGCTACAGAAGGTACATCAGGCATATTTGAGGAGGCAAGGAAGACTAAGGGTTTTTAAAGGTAAAAATGAGCAGGGTTACAGAAGTTGTTTTGCAGCAGTTACCCTTGGCTTCAGGATGAGTAACAAGAGTGACACCAGCCCGAGGTTGAATAAGCAGTTAACTGCTAGGCAGATGTCATTGCAGAAGTAGTTTCTGTGTGAAGGTGCTACAGCTTTTGGGCAGGTGTGTGGTTTACAGTCTCTTGTGGTAGTTCTAGCTGTCAGCCACATTGTGCACAGGGCTGTCCCTTTATGAGCCTTCAGCTGCATTTGCTAGTGTGGATATCTGTCACTCTATTTAGATTCTGGCTACTTTTACATACTGTTTCATCACCATGAGGTTCCTCCTTTTTATAGTTATACTTCCTTCCCTGCCTGTCTTAGTTTTCTCATTACTGAGACAAAATACCCAACACCAGAAGTTAAAGTAGGAAAGGTCAGTTTTGGAGCTCATAGTTGTAGAGGTTTCGGTTTGTAGTTGGCTGGCTCCAAGGCAGGTGGCATGGCAGAGGCATCACAGAAAAGAAACAACTCATGGCAGGCAGAAGGCAGCAAGCAACAAATAACAGCAGCCCTTTTTTGTTTCTTATATTTTATCCAGGCTACTCACCCTTAGGGTAGATAACATGCCCTTAATCCTAGCATAGTGCATCACCACCTGGATCCCAGCATCTCACACCCTAAATCCTGCCAACTCCAAAAGGCCCCACCTGTGACCTCATGAGGTTTTGGGGGAACATCTAAATACATGCCCTGATATTGGCCATTCCTAACCACTGTTGAACACCACTAATCTGTTCTCCATTGCATTGAAAGAGTGTTCGATAAATGGTATTATACAACAGATAGCCTTTTGAGATTGGCTATTTTCACTCAATGTAATTGCCTTGCGATCTACCCAGCTTGTGTGTGCCAGTAGTCTGCTCTTGCCTGTTGTAAGATATTACTGCATAATGTAGATATTCCCAGATTTTTAGACTAAGCACTGGTTGAAAAATAAATAATTTGAGTTTCCAGTTTGGGGCCACTATAAATAAAACTGCTATGAATATTTGTGTTTAGGTTTTTCCATAATATAAACTTTGAGTTCTCTGGGATGAATGCCCAAGAGTATAATTGCGGGGTTTTGGTAAGTACATGTTTGGCTTTAAAAGAAACTGCCAAACTTTCCAGCGTATCTTTGCCATGTGTTCACTACCAGTGTGTAAGTGATCCAGTTTCTGTGTATCCTCGTCCTCATAGTGTCCTTACTTTATAACTGTGGCCATTCTGATAAGTAGATAGTAATAGCTTGTTGTGATTTTAATTTGTATTTCCCTGATGACTTATAATATCTTCTCAAGTTGTTATTTCTCACTCATATCTCCTTGGTGAAATAGCTGTTTTTTCTAGATGAATTGCTTATGGTTTTGCTGTTTATCTTTGAGATTTCTTAATGTACTATATTCAAGATGCAAGCCCATTGTTGACTATGTGAGCTATATAAATATTTTCTCCCAGTTTGTAGCTTATTTTTTCATCCCCGAACCCAGGGCACTTTGCAAAGCAAAAATGTTTTGATGAGGCTCAATTCGTCAACTTTCCTTTTTACGCATTGTGTTTTTCATGTCATGTGTAGGAACTCTTCGTTTAGTCGTAGGTTGCCAACATTTTCTTTTGTTTTTCCTCTTTTTTTTTTGTACTAGGAATCAAACTCAGGACCTTGGGCTTGCCAGGCAGGGGCTGTGCCACTGTGCTATACTCCCGGCCCCTCTTTGTGTTTTCTCTGAAAGCTTTATAGGTTTTACGTGTAAGTCTCTGATCCATTTCCAGTCAGTGTCTACATAAGGTACGGGTTTAAATTGAAATGCATTATTTTGCACCCAGTTGTCCAACTGCTCTAGCTTTCTTTGCTGAAGAAGCCCTCCGGGCTGACTATTTATTTTTAATACATATTTTCAAACATTGCTTTCACTTTTTATCTTTATAGGCTCGAGAGCTCTTCCTGAAAGCAGTGGAGGAAGAACAAAACGGAGCTCTTTATGAAGGTGACCCTCAGGCCCAAGGCCATATAGCTGCGGCGCATCTCGGTGACCAGCCTCTGCGCCGATCTTTTATTTTTTTACTAGAAGTTGTTTGATAGAGCACATCAGTCTCCCTATATTCAAAGAAATTTTTAAGTAAAAAATAAAATTTATGTGACTTGTGTCTTTCCAAAAAATAGTGCTGGGAAACATCATATTGATAGGATGAGTAAAATAAATGTTTTTCTACATTTAGCTTCAGTGTTTGTGAATATTAATGTATTTTAATGTAAGACATGCTCCTTTCACAGGTGAAAATTACTTCAAAGGAGGGAACTATAAAGGATAAATCAAGGAAAGTGTAGCTATAAGTTCTGATTTTATTAAAGGAGCAAGCTTTGGCTTTGTTTCATTAGCCCGATAGAAATGCATACATAAAATAGACTGTTTACCATATTAGCTTTGTAATTCTGCTTTTTTTTTTTGCTAGTAAAGGTAATAATTAGGGCACATGAAAAATGCTTGTGCTTAAATCATTTGAAAATGCCCCCAAAATAGTATCATTCACAGTTAGTGCATTTATTTGCATTTATTTCTTCTAGTCATGTTCCTACGTAGATTTTCAGGCCCTACGTAGTCTTCATTAACTTGTAAGATTCCCAGCTCAGCACTTACTGGGTGATAGGTCATGCAGGATAATGGAACATGGTAGGGTGTATCGAAATGAATAGCCCTGGTCCCAGGGGGAAAGGAGCTTAGCAGGTTTCATTGGTTTTCCTCTGTGAAGAGAGAGCTCTGAGCCAACGGGCCAGAAGTTTGTTTAAAAATGAGCTTTAAAGGTTATTTCACCAAACATGCAGCTGGGCTAAAGGAAGTTGGATTTGAAGAGTAAATTCAAAGAACTCTTTTCTGTGCTGTATCCAGTAGGAAGCATTTGAATTTCCTCAACTTTGTCATTAAAAAAAAAAAATCTTTTCCTTAGAAGTGTTTCTGTTGGGCCGTAGAGTTGCATAAAATCACTTCTGATGAGACCTAAGAGGATGAGAAAAACATGGGAAGGACAGGAAGGTAACAGTAAAATGCATCTTAAATTACCATCGTAACCTGAAAAGTTACTTTCTAGCTGTAGGGTTCGAATATGAGTTTGTTCAGTGAACTGCTGTTGTGCATAGAAAAAGAATTTCGCTATTTGAAAAGAAAGTTACCAAATTACAGTGTAGTTAAGAGTAATCAAAGGAAACGACAAAGATGTATGGTCGTAGCTAACTAAGCTTTATTTCTTTTCATAGCCATCAAGTTCTATCGCAGAGCTATGCAGCTTGTACCTGATATAGAGTTCAAGATCACGTACACCCGGTCTCCAGAGGGTGACGGCGTTGGAGACAGCTAGTGCGTATGAGCGTTGGTAGAGTATGCATTGCTGCGCCGACGCTTAGCAGAAGAGCGTAGCGCTCGTTCCGGGACTCTCTTGTGTGTGGAGTGTGTTCTTCATAAAGTTTCAGCCTTTTGTAATTAGGGACATTTCAAGATTAAATTACAGAAATGTACATTTTCAAATAGATACAACAAAAAATGATGAAATGTTTAAAAATAAGTGAAAATAATTAGTAAAAAATGTAAACGCCAGATTAGAGTTAATAGCATTGGGTAATTCATACTCAAAATGAGTCATTTGGGCTTATTTTCTAAACATTCTTTAAATTTGGATAGTCACTTAAACTCAGATTTTAGCATGTTTTATAAGTGCCAGGTGCTATTAAAGGACATTGTCTTAGAACCTTAAAGAAGTGTTTGTTGGCTAGAGGTAACTCAGTGGTAGAATGCTTGCCTAACAGACATGAGACCCTAGATGAAGTCTCCAGTACTAAAAGAAAACAAAATTGTTTCTGTTCCATTTCCTTATACAAATCCAGATGCTATAAAAGTTCTTTATGGATGCAGATTTTTTTTTTTATTGCCAGGTCTTGAACATTTCCTCAGCCAGGTTTTGTTTATTGCCTTTTCCTGTGAGATGTTGCTAGGACAGACACTAAGTCCATCTAGTCTCAGCTATACTTGTTTTCCATTGTGCTATAAGAAACCCTTCGTTCTTCATCCTCATCTAGTCGTTTTTATAATTTTGATCATCAGGTTAACTTCAGCAAACATGGAATGCTAGACATTTTTTAGCACTCTTAGCTCTATATTTTTATATATTGGTAGATGATTTGTGGGCCATAAAATTTTTTTCAAATTAGGTATTTTCCTCTTTGAAGGTTTGATGTTAAGGCACATCTATTAGAAAATCTTGGTAAGTAAGTACTATACCTCATATGACATCTGTATATTTGATTTTTTTCCAGTTAGAAAGGATTAAAATTGCATAAACTTTATTTACGTAAGATTTTCAAACCACTTAAATTTTTCTACTAACTTGTGAAATGGTCACTTTACAGTACACTAATAAATCTTACCACCTGAGTCCAAAAATCCTAAATACTTTTTTGAAAAACTTGGTATGAGCCAGGCATGGTGGCACATACTTGTAATCCCAGCTACTTGGGAGGCTGAGGCAAAAAGATTGCAAATTTGAACCGATCATGCACAACTTAGACCCTGTCTCACAGAAGGACTGAGGAGAGCAGCCCAGTGGTAGCATGTGAGGCCCTGGGTTCAGTCTTGAGGATAGAGGGAAAACTGTGTAAGGTACTGCTTTGCAAGGCAAGATAATGTGTAACAGTATTTTTACAAAGTAGTAACAAAAAAAAAAAAAGTTTGCTTTTAGGTGACTTTCTAAAGCAGATTTTTAATTTTTTTTTAATTTTTAAAATATTTTTGGTCTTTTTGAGACAGTATCTTGCTCTGCAGTTCAGGCTGGGCTTTAGCTCGCTTTGTAGCCCAGGCTGGTATTGAACTCACCACGATCTTGCCTCAGCCTCCCGAGTGCTGGGCTTATAGGCGTGTGCCATCACGCCTGGCTCTAAAGCAGATTTGAGTGTGCTATAAAAAGTCAGTTTCTGAACAGTGTGTTCATAGTTTGAGGCACTTAGTTGATTCAACCCCTCCTCCTTGGTTTCAGCATTGAAGATAGCGACGAGGACAGCAAGATGGCAGATCTCTTGTCCTACTTCCAGCAGCAGCTCACGTTTCAGGAGTCTGTGCTCAAACTGTGTCAGCCTGAGCTCGAGAGCAGTCAGACTCACATATCAGGTATGGATTCTGAGTTTTCACTCTGTAAGAAACACTTAAACCTTAGGCTGAATTTTTCTAGACTTCAAAACTGAAATAATTTGTCAGATAATTGCTGCCTAGTTCACAATATGTTGAGAGGTCAGGTTATAATTACTGTTTATACTAACAAGGTTTTCAAATCTGAAGTGGAGCAGCAGTTGCAGTGCAGTTGTTGACGGGTGCAGACTTTTCGGGGAAGTTGAATTCAGAGTAGTGGATGTACCCTGAGAAAACTGGAACATAGGTATCGTGGCTTGTCTCGGCCAACTTGGAGAATAGTCCCAAGACAGGACTAGTGTTTAGAAGTTAATGTTCTTATATGTTGAGTGTTACTACACGATACTCAGATGAGGACAGTTTAATAAAAGTTTTAAAAAGATAAAAATAGTATCTTAATGTTAAATACAATGTGGAATCATACATGATTATATGTATGATTCATATATACGATTATATATGAATCATACATAAATTATTTTATTATGTCTTGGTAAAATAATCTTGCAAATGAAAAGGGTACTTCATATAAGCAGTTTCAAATTTATGTATATGAAAGAATGGCAGCATCATGATGTTGGGAAGCATTGGTACTGAGTAGCTCAGTAGCTCTGAGCAGTATTGAGAGCATCTTTATAAATTTGTGAGCTTCTAGGAATGTACACATCCTGAGAATGTGCTTGTGACAGTAGGGTGGCATGTGAGAGACACGTTGAAAGGTGACTTTCTTTTGCAGCACTGCCTATGGAGGTCCTGATGTACATCTTCCGATGGGTGGTGTCTAATGACTTGGACCTTAGATCACTGGAACAGTTGTCACTCGTGTGCAGAGGGTTCTACATCTGTGCCAGGTACTTGCTTTGCTTTTCAGTAACTCAGGCAATCTGGAGAAAAGGATTGTGAGGGTTTTTTGTTTTGTTTTCTGTTTTTGCTAACTTTGTGAAATGCCTCAGTAAAAACTTAACATGGACAGCAGTATTGCAAGGCTGTACTGTAACGTGATCTTCTCAAATAACTTAACCATTTAAAGATTCAAATGTAAAAAAAAAAGATTCAGATGTGCTGTTTCCAGTGTATAGAACAATATGTAAAACAGATGCAGTCATATATATACTGCTTCCATAGAGTTTTCATAGAACTTAGCTGACGTGAGAAAAAGAACTATATTAGAAATATACAAGCTGGGCTTGGTGCATGCCTTTAATCCCAGTACTTGGGAGGCTGAGGCAGTCACTATGCTGAGGATTACCAAGAGTTTGAGGCCAGCCTATGTTACATAGTTCAGGGTCAGTCTGAACTATATAGTGAGATCTTGTCTCAAAAAACATCGCTGCAAAAAAGAGAAAAGAAGAAAGAAAGAAATACATGTTCAGATTATTTTTACAGCAACTCTTTTAAGTCCATTTGTGGTAATGATTTAATTTAGATTGCAGTGGACTGTTCTTTTGGCTCCTTAAAACTTACTCTATTCTTTTAAAATTTTACTGTCAAAAATAATGGTAATTTAATATAAAGTC
Source organism: Dinomys branickii (assembly GCA_004027595.1). Lineage (NCBI taxonomy): Eukaryota > Metazoa > Chordata > Mammalia > Rodentia > Dinomyidae > Dinomys > Dinomys branickii. Next base: position 42,560 of record PVLD010002401.1, on the reverse strand, counting down.
ATTTGAGACTGACCTTTCATGGGGTTCTTGTTTAAAACATATATATAAATAATATAAATGATAAATGTATATAATTTAAATGATAAATTATAAATATATATATTATTTAATCCTTACCATGTAGAATATTTTGTATAACTTTAGTTCTTAAACTCAGATGCCTTTGTTTTGTACTTTAGGCTGGCCTGGGGACGCACTATATAGCCTAGTCTGGCCCCCAACTTGGGAATCCTGCCTCAGCCTCCCTAGTGCTGGGATGACAGGCATGCACCGCCATGCCCCACCAGATGCATTATTTTAAACAACCTAATTCCATTTAGAATCTTGTGTTTTGCACATAATACTGTATTTTACTGAATTGCTTGAAGCCTTTGTTTTTTATTCTGTGTGTTAGTCTATTTAACAAATACTTGTAAGCACCTATTGGGTTGCTGTCAGCCTTTTCAAATTAAGGTTTCTAGCAGGTATTCCATTCTTTATATATCAGAAAATGTGAAAGATCTGCTTAAGAAAGGTTTTGGTTATTTGCAGGAATAAAATGGTATGTTATCATAAAACAAAATATTGTTAGGAAAAGATTAAATATACCTGTCAAGGCATTTATGCTTTGACTGACAGTCATCTTTTCCACTATTTTAAGTTATAGATAGAATTTTAAATACCTTAGCTATAGAGTTGCATCACATCTTTTGCTTAACATTTTTCATGTACTCCATAACAAAGTTCCGTTGGTGCTACCTATAAAATGTGTTTCCAGTTTACCGTCTTACCACTTCGGTAAGTGCTATTCTGACTCGGGCACCATCCTGGCAGGACGGAATAAGGCACTAGCATCCAGCATAGTCTGCTTCCGTCCACACCCTTAGAACACATTTTCTGTAAACCACCAGAGTTTTTTTCTTTCAATTTTTGTCTTTTCTAAATTGGCAGGGAAAAATTGTGTGATGCACAACAGGGTGTTTGAAACCATATCTACACTGTGGAATGATTCCAGCAACCTAGTTAGTATAGCACCTCACGTGGTTATCATGTTGGGTTTGGATTTTCTGTTTGTTTCATGGTGCTGGCTATTGAGCCCAGGGCCTGTGTATGTTAGGCAAGCATCCTGTCACTGAGCTGCGTCGCCAGCCTTTTAAACATTTATCCTTCAGCAGTGTCCTGTTCAGTTGCCTAGGGTAACCTCAGTTGCTGTGTTGCTTCACAGCCTCCTGAGTAGCTGGATTGTATAGGCGTGGTCTGCCGTGCCTGTCTTCTGTCTTTGTGTATTTTAAGTTACGGATGGAGTTTTAAATATTTTGAGCTGTGTCAGAATCATGTCAATTTTCAGTACATCTTATACTTAACATTTTGCACTAATCCTATAACAAAGTTCTATTTTTAGAGAATACAATATTGTAGTCACTGTGCTATACAGTACATCTCATTCTATACTTCTATGAGGTCGTCTTTTTTTTTTTTTAGATTTCACATAGAAGTGAAATCATACAGTATTAATCTTTCAGTGCCTGGCTTGTTTCCCTTATCATAATGTGGTCTGGTTCATTCATATTGTTGTAAATGCCAGGGTTTCAGTTTTTTCAAGACTGACTCATATTCCACTATGTATATACAGTATACCACTTTGTTTGATCCTGATGGACACTAGATTTATTCCATGTCTTACTTGTTTGAGTAGTGCTACAGTAGACATTCATGTGCAGATAACTGTTCAACATTCTGATTTCAGTTCCTGTGGATATATGACCTGCAGTGCGGGGTCATGCAGTAGTTCCATGTTAATCTTTTGAAGGACCTCCATAGCACTTTCATTAGTAATGACTGACGTACTTGCTCATCTACAGTTTGTAATGAGTCGCTTCTCCCCACAGCCTTGCAGACACCTGCTGTCTTACTCCTCAGTGGCAGACATTCTGGCAGGAGTAGCGTGGCTGTTCATGGCGGTTTCATTTCCATTTTGCAATTAGTGATGCTGAGCACTTTTCTCACCTACCTATTGGACATTTATGTATCTTCTTTTGAGAAATGTCTGTTCACATCTTTTACCCACATTTTATTTTATTTTATTTTATTTTATTTATTTATTTATTTTTTTACCCACATTTTAAATGGAGTTATTTTCTTGCTGTTGAATTGAATTTCGTACATATTTTGGCTATTAATCCTTTATCAGATGTATAAATATTTTCTCTCATTCTGTATATTGCCTACACTCAGTTGGTTGCTTCTTTTGCTGTGCAGAAACTTCTGAATTTGATATGCAGTGTCATTAGTCTTTTTTGTTTTTGTTTCCTGTGCTTCTGAGGTCTTGTCCAAAGAGTACTTGCCCACCCCAATCTCCTAAAGTGTTTCCTTTATTCCTGCCTCTTGTGGTTGCTTTTGACTGACCTTTCCTCCTGTCTGCGTGTATGCCTTTCTTTTGGGTTCCACTTACGCACAGTTTCTTTACTTTCAGTCTCAGTGAGTCGTGAGAGGTGTAGTGAGTTCCTTACTGAGCACTGTATAGTTGGATCTTGTTTTTTATCCATCAGTAACTCTGATTTTAATTGGGTGATTTAACTCATCACATTCAGGATAGTTATTGATAGGTAAGTTCTTACTGCAGCCACTATCAACTTGCTTTCGACTTTTGGTATAGTTTCTCTTTTTTCTTTCTCTCCCCCTCACAGTCTTTCTGTCTTAAGTGATTTACTCCAGTCGTGTTTTTTGGTTCCTTGTTTATATTTGGTTTGTGTGTTATAGATTTTTGCTTTGTGGTTACCAGTGAAGCCTAAAAACAATCTTCTGATTATAACAATGTTCAGTCTGTTGTTTGTTTTTTTTGAAGGGTCTTGCTGTGTAGGTTAGTGGCCTTGAACTCGTGGAGACTCTCTTGTCTGAGCCTCTGAGTGCTGTGTGTGGGGCACCACACCCAGCTTAGAAATGGTAGCAACTCACCCTGATCACTAGCCAATAAGAGCAGAAACAAAAGAACAAGAAAAGATGTACTAATAAAGATGCTTTCCGCTTGTGCACCATTTCTCCCCATAGTTGGAATTTTTATATCCTATTTTACATCTTTCTGTGTTACATGTCTTTTGACGTATTAATGTAATTATTGTTTTATTGGAGTTTTTTAGTCTTAAAAGTATTCACCACGCTAACAGTATTAGAGCACCCTGAACTGTTTGTGTAGCTACTCTTAAGCAGTGAGTTTCACCTCCCTGTGCTGTCTGTATCTTCCTTCTTCCCATCTCTCTCACTTCGAAGAACTCCCTTTCATGCCTCTTTCATAGTAAGTCTCTCAGCTTTTTCTTTTTTCTGGAAATGCTTTTATTGCCCCCTTATTGCTAGAGGATGGCTTTACTGGGTACAGTATTCTACAGTTCCTTGAGTACTACATGTGAATATCTTACACCCTTGCTGGTCTTTATGGATTCTGCTAAGTCAGTTGTCAAGAGAATAAGGACAGTCCTGTGTGTTGTTCCTTTGCTCTTGCAGCTTTGAGAGTATCTTTGTCTTTTACCTGTGAGAGTAAGATTATAAGATACATTGCTTATTTGTTTGTTTATCTATCTGTCTGTCTGTATATCTATCTATCTTTTTGAGGCAAGGTTTCACTATTCACTTCAGGCTGGCCTTGAACTCTGTAGCCCAGGCCTCAACCCACAACAATCCTCCTGCCTTAGCCTCTTGAGTGCTGGGGTTACAGGCATGCGCCACCACCCCCAGATGATAAGATTTTATGTATTATAATATTTTTTGAGTTAAGTTTTTTGAGTTTAGTTTTCTGGGTTAAGATTGGTGACCTTTGACCTTCCTACACTTGGATATTTGTTTCCTTCTCTCGGCTTGGGGAATCTTCTGTTAGTAAGCTGATTCTGCTATGCCTTTGGTATTCTCCAGTCCTTCTTGAATGCCAGTAACCAGAGATTTGCTTTTTTAATACTGTCCAAATTTTCCATACGTTCTCTTCATTCCTCTTTTTTTCCCCCTTCTGAGTATTTGTAAGTAGTCTGTCTTCAGGCTCACCAATTTTTCTGTTCGATCCATCCTGCTATTGATGTCCTCTGTCTTTTTCATTGTTGTTGCTTTGGGGAATTTTTGTTTTGCTTTGCTTTTGTTTTTAGTTTGATGTGCTTTGTGTTTTGCTTTCATTTTTGTGTTGCTGGGGACCAACCTCACACCTCCTGTATGCTAGGCAAGCACACTGCCATGTCCCCAGCCCCCATCACATATTTAATTTTACTAAGTGTATTTTTTACTCTAAGAATTTGTTTGACCTTTTAAAATTGCATTCATCTCCTTAAGAGTCTCTCTTAGAAGTGCTGAGACGCATTGTTTGCTTGAGTGCTGCGTTAACTTCTGGGCATCCCCCCACCCTGACGGCGGCCTGGTCAGTTTCTGGCACCTTGTCTGTGTATCAGATGAGGTTTTGGTTTTCTGAAAGCTCTTGGTGCTCTTTGGCAGGTGACATCATCTAAGCATTGAAGAATTGGCTTTCTAGAAATTCTAGGCAGACTGCTTATTTCCTCTGAGCCTGTGGTCACTTCCACTATTTCAGCAGGGTGGCACAGAGGTCCATATTTGCTGGGAGTCTGCTGGTGGTGTATCATTAGGGTCTCCATACTGGAGGGCAGTCCAAGCCCAGGTTTGGCCCAAACATACTGGTGGAGTCTGGTTGAGAAAGAACCAGGAGAGCACGTAAAGAGTAGGCTGTCCTGACACACCTCTCCCTAGGGCCAGGGTTGCCCCAGGGGGGCATGTCCTTAACCACAGCCTGTGTTCAGGCACTGCAGGAGTCCACCCTGCTGTGGAGTCACTGTGAGTGGACCAGTGTCAGGGTCTTATGTCACATATGTGATCACCAAAGCTGTATCATACCATGAGCTCATAGCCTGCCAAGATCAGCATATCACCAATGTAGGACCAAAGCCCACACTGCTATGGGCTGCCTATTCCTGAAGTGTACTCAGGGCCTAAGAACTTTGCAGCCCGCCACAGGTGATGCTAGCTGAAATAGAAGAGCAGTGAACTGGGCCCATGTCTTGCCCTGGTACCCAGGCCAATCTGGAGGCTCCATCTGCAGGCAGGTCTGGGAATGGGACCACTGCATCTGCCTCGTGTAAGGTTTCCAGAGCAGCACTGAGTTCCAGTGAATGGGGGCCTACATTGTGCTGTGCTGCTCAAGGTTGGCAAAATAGTGGTAAAAGCATCCCCTTAGCTATCTAGGCTGATGCTGAGACTTAGGTCACAAAACTTTGCATAGTCTCAGGAGTGTACAGAAGCACACACCACAGGTGGCAGTGATGCAGGCTAGCGTACATGTCTCTCCTGCTTGAGTGCAGGTCTTTGCCTGGTCCTGGTGCAGCTCTAGAGCCCCCATCTGTGAGCACTGGCTTGATGATAGCTCTGCCACCCGGAGTTGGGGATGGGTGGCAGAGATAGTGCCTTGGCCACCAAAGCTGGCACTAAATTGGGTCTGACCTGAGTCTCATTAAGGTGCAGGGCCCTGTGCAATCTGGGGGTGTGGTGAGCGTGACGTGGCTTACTTCAGGGCTGGAAGCAGTGCTGGGTATCTTAGTCACTGTGTTGTCACCGAGACACAGTGCCCAACACCCAGTCTCAAAGGCGGCGAGGGTTATTTTGGCTCACGGTTTCAGAGGTCTCAGTCTGAGCATAGCTGGCCAGCCCCAAGGGGGAGAACGGAGTTGTGGAGAGTCTGGGGAGGGAAAACTGCTCTCTCCGTGCTGCCGGGAGGCAGAGACGGGGGCAGAGCGGAGAAGAGGGGCTACCTGGGTCACACACCCGTCCTCTGAGCAGCCCCTCCCCCTTCACAACAAGTCAGCCATGGACTCGCCAGTGAGCTACTACACGGGGGGTACAGAGCCCCTGAGCCGGTCACCTCCCAAACACATGGCACTTGATGGGCAGCCCAGGTGGCACAGGACAAAGCTTAGGGATTTTCTCCTGCTCTGTGGTCGTGAGTCCTGAGCTCGGGCCTGTGTGCAGGACTGACATATACTAGGTATACACGGTACACAAGGAAGTCATTACACCAGAAAGATATTTGCACTCTTTTCACTACTCGGAATAGTTCAGAGACAAAATCAACCTACATACCCAGTGACCTGCCAGGGCTGGTCTCCCTCCAATAGTAGAATTGCTTAATGAAGTATTTTGGTTTTTAGGTTTTTGGGGAATCTCCATACTGTTTTCCACAGCGGTTGTACTAATTTACATTGCTACCAGTTGGTTGTACTAATTTACGTTGCTACCAGTAGTGTAGAAGTGGTTTTTTCCTCAACATGCACACCGACATTTGGTACTCTTTTCTGTGGTGACCATTCTGGGGGTGGTGGGTGAATTCTGATGCCTCATTGTGATTTTAACTTGCATTTCCTTGATGATTAGTGAAACTGAGTGTTTTTTCATATATTTGTTGACCATTTGCATGTCTTCTGAGAAGCATCCATTCAGAACTTTAGCCCATTTTGAGTAAGTATGTTTGGTTGGTTGGTTGGTTGGTTGGCTGGCTGGTTAGTTACTGAGCGTTTTCAGTTTGTTGTATATTCTGGGTCTAATCACTTGTGAATGAATATTTTGCATGTTCCCCCCTGTGCACTATCTCTTATTTCTCTTACTGTGTACGGCCTTCTTAGTTCGGTTCCAATCCCATTTGTCTGTTTTGTTGCTTGTGCCTTTAGGGCAGTGTCTAGAGAATCATTCTTAGACTAGTGCCTTAAAGTGTTCTTTGTATGTTTTCTTGTAGTAATTTCATAGTTTCTGATTTTACATTTAGGACTTCAATCCATTTTGAGTTGATTTTTGTGTACAGTGAGAATAAGGTATCTGGTTTCATTTTTTTTAGAGACAGGAATTGGCAGTGTAGTTCAGGCCAGCCTTTAAACTTGCAGTGATCCTCCTGCTTCAGCCTCCTGAGTGCTGGGATTACAGGGAGTGCCACCACATCCAGCCTGGTTTCATTCTTCTTCATAGGTATATCCAATTTCTCCAGCACAATTTATCAAATGGACTGTAGTTTCTCCACTGTGTTCTTTGTTATAGTTGAGTTGGCTATGTGTACATGGATTAATTTCTGGGTCCACTATTCTGTTCCATTGGTTTGTGTATCCATCTTTATGCTAGTACCATGTTGTTCTGGTTACTGTAGCATTATAATGTGTTTTGAGGGTAGGTATCTTGATGCCTCCAGATTTTTCTGGCTCAGGATACTTTAGTTCTTCTGGGTCTTTTGTGGTTCCATGTGAATTTTAGAATTTCTCCATTTCTGTAGAGATAGCCCTTACATTTTGATGGGGATTGCATTGGATCTGTCAATTACTTTGAGTAGTGGGATCATTGTAGCAGTCTTTTAATCCATGAGCATGGGGCATACTTTGATTTTTGGGAGCGGATGTGTCCTGTATATCTTTTGTCAGTGTTATATAATTTTTAATGTTAAGATCTTTTACTTCCTTGGTTAAATTTATTCCTAAATTTCTTCTGTAGCTATTCCAGATGTGTAATTGCTTTCTTAATTTGTCAGAAAATTTGTCTACAATATGTTAAAAATGTTGTTCTTTTATTCTGAGAATTACTGATGGGCATCTTTACTGAACCCATTTGTTCTAATGATGTTTTGATGGGGTATTTAGGTTCTTGTATGTATCAAATGTCATCTGCAAACGTGTATAATTTCATTGCTTCCTTTCCAATTTGGATACCCTTTATTTTTTCTTGCCTATTTCTTGTCATAAAACTTCAGTTACTGTATTAAATCAGAGTGGTAAAGTGGGCATCTTTTTCTTGTTCTTAATCTCAGAGGAAGAACTTCGATTTCCCCAGTGTGGCATTTTTCATACTAGCCTTCTATATGTTTAGGTGTTTCTTATGTACCTAAATTATTAGAGTTCTTGTCATGAAATGATGTTGAATCTGTTTTGAATGCTTTTTCTGCATCTCTTGAGATGATCATATTCTGTCCTTGATTCTATTGATCTAATCTGTAATGTTTATTGATTTGCATATGTTGAACCATCCTTCCATCTCGGGCATGAATTGCACTTGTTCATGGTGTGATGTTTTTACTATGTTAGTTTTTGTCCTGGTTACTTTTCTCTCATTGCTGAGATAAAATACCCAACCTGCAAAACAAAGGAGGGAAAGGTTTACTTAGCTCACGGTTTGCGGAGGTTTCAGTGCGTGCTTGGCTGGCTCCAGTGCAGAGTGGCACATGGCAGAGGGCAAAGGTCCATGGCAGCAGAGCACAGCAAAACAACAAGAGCACAAGGGGAGGAGCAACGAGCAGCCTCTTTCGCTCCCGTGTGCCCAGGGCGGGTGCAGCTCTCAGGCCATCACCCCAGCCCCGGACCATGGGCCCTCGCCCCACGGCCGCAGGAGGCTTTTGGAGTGTTAGTTTTCGCATCTGTGCTCATCAGGGGTATGGCTCTATAGTTTTTTTTCTCTTTCCTTTTTGTTATGTCTTTGTGTGGTTCGGATATCTGGGTTGCTGGCCTCATAAAGAGTTTGGCAGAATTAGTTCTTCTCAGGTTTTGTAGAACCCAGCAGTACAGCCACCAGGTCCTGGGTGGAACCTGGTCTTTTTCAGAGGGGAGACTTCTAATTACTGTCTTCAGTCTGATTACTCATTCATCTATTTTCTGTTTCTTCTGGAATCAGCTTTGGTAGTTTGTGTGTGTTCAGGAATTTTTTCATTTCTTCTAGGTTTTCCAGTGTTTAAGAATACAATTTTTCGTAATAGTTTATGTTCCATTGTATTTCTGTGGTACCGGTTTAACAGCTCATTTTCAACTCTGATTTAATTTGAATTAAGTTCTGGTTTTATTTATTCTGTCTCCTTCTCCCCTCCTCCTCTTTCCCTCTCCCTTCTCCCTTCCCTCCGTGCTGGAGATCAAACCCAGGCCTTGTGCTACGTCCCTACTGTTTGTTATGATTAGATTACCCAAAGATTTGTCAGTATTCTTTTCCATTGAATTAAATTTGTTTGTTTGTTTGTTTCAATTGTACCCATTTCTGGTCTTCATTATTGAAGTTGTGGCTTTTCTGAGTTGCTGAGGCGCATATGTGGTGAGGTCGTTTGCCTGAGCGCTCTCTCCGTCCCCATGCGGGCGCTCATCGCCTTGGCCCCTGCCCAGGTGCTGCTTGTCGGTGTCCACTGATGCTGATGATGTGAGTGCCGTGTTCATTTGTTGCAAAAATTATTTCCCCTTTGAATTTCTTAAGCTGTTACTGATCATTTAGGAGCATGCTGCTTAATTTACTTGTATGTGCGTGCTTTCCTTCCTTGATGTGTGGTTTTATTCTGTTGTCTAAGAAGATACATGTGACTTTAGTTTTTATAATATACTGAGACCCGATGTAAAGCCTAACGTGATTCTGCCTGGAGAACGTGCATGTGCCAGTGAGAAGAGTGCAGAGTCCGTGCTTCTAGGTGGGATGTTGTACACATGTCTCTTAGGTCTTTTTGCTCTATAGTGTTTTGCCTCAGATGTTTTGTTTTTTTTTTTTTTTTATTTTTTTATCTGGATAATCTATCCAGCAAAATAAGTGGCATGTTGAAATCCCCAGCTATTGTCCTACTGGCATCTCTCTCTCCTTTTAGTCTAATACTCATTTTATGTATTTGGGTGGTCCTATATTGGCTGATAATCTTTTTGCTGAATTGATCCTTTTACGCATATATAATAACTTTCTTTGTATCTTTTTACAGTTTTTTATTTAATGTCTGTTTTCCCTGATGTGAATGTGGCTAATCCGCTCACTTTTGGTTGTCATTTGCGTGGCACGGCTTCGAAGCCTTTGGTTTTAGTCTGTGCACCTCACCAGTGAGTGAGTTTACACGCAGCACATTGCTGGCTCTTGTTTTCTTTTTTCCATCCTGCTAGTGCTTTTCTTCGATTAGTGAGTTTAACCCACTGATAATTCAAGGTTATTATCGGTAGGCATGGACTCCCTCCTGTCATTTTTGGTAGCTGTTTTCTGATTGTTTTGCATATTTTTTGTTCCTTTCACCACTTATACTCTTCTGTTGAGTTTAGTATGTGTGATTTTATTACAGTGGTTATAGTGATTTTCAGTGTGGGACTCTTAAGCATTTTTTGTAGGGCTAGCCTGGTGATCATGAATATTCTTAGTTTTTGCTTATTTCTCCTTCACTTCTTGGAGGGCATAGTATTCTTGGTTATTGTTTATTCTTTCAGGCCTTTGAATGTATATCTCATTCTCTTCTCGCCTGTCAGGACTCAGCTAAGGCATCTGTTGTAAATCTAGTGCACATTCCCTCCTGTGTGACTGATGCTTTTGCTGTTGTTAGAGTTATTTTGTGATGTGAACACTTTGAATGTAATATGCCTTGGTAAAGGTACATTCTGGTTGAAGTTAGCTAGGATCCTTTAAACTTCCTGTATCTGGGTGTCTAAACTTCTTTGAAGATTTGTGAAGCTTTCGGCTGTTATTTTGTGAAATAGATTTTCAGTACCTTTGTCCTGTTTGCCTTCTGCAGTTCTGATATGTTGAATGTTTCCTTTCTTAATGATCTCTCATGTATCTCATAAGCTGTCTTCATTCTGAAGTTCTTCCTTCTACTTGTTCTGTTTTGTTTTGGAAGCTCTTCATTTTCATTGTTTGAAGTTTGTAGTCCTAAAATTTGTGATTTTTTTTTTTTTTAATGAATTCTGACTTTTTGGTGAGTTTCTCATTTGTATCCCAAGTTGTTTTTCTTATTTTTTTTTTCAATTTTCTCTATTCTCATGTGTCTCGGTAAGTTTCCTTGGAATCATTATTTTGAATTCTTTTCAGACATTTCATAGATTTCCTTCAAATTCGGATGTCTTTCTGCAAAGTTACGGTTTTTATTTGTGAGTGTCTTGTTTCATGTTTTTTTGTGTATCTACATTGATCTCTCTACATCTGGTGTAATGTTTGTTTCTTTTACTTTTGTGGGGCAGGTTTTGTAGGGGCAGCTTTTGTTTTTATTTGCTTATTTATTTTGAAACCAGGAATCAAACTCAGGACCTTACACTTGCCAGGCAGGCACTTTGACACTGAGCTGTATCCTGGTCCCTTGTTTTTATTAACATGGAACATAGGGCGTCAGTTATGATCTGGCTTTAATTACAGGAACACTCAGAAGTGTCTCCTCTGTGTGGTCTTCTCACCTCTGACTCGTGTCAGCAGTGTCTGTGAGCGCCTCCGGGGGCTTGACCGTGGCAGCTCATGAGGTAGTCACAGTGGGTGCTAGTTTGCAGAGGTGCATGTCTTCAGGCTGCAGAGTTAAGCACTGATGGTACTGAGACTTGTGGCAGCAGCTACCACAGTCCTGGTGATGAAGGGTACGGAGAGGGCTATTCCCTGTGTCCCGTGGGACAAGCACAGGTAAACACAAGGGTTGTGTTAGCAACTAGCAGCCAGGGTCCTCAAGTCACAGAATATGATGGAGACCTTCCAAACCCCTAAGATAAGTATAGGAGATACCTGTCCCCACGCCAGGAGCCACAGGATGGGATAGGGCTTCCCTAGGTCCCACAGGATGAGTACCGGTTTGTGGCACCAGGAAGTAAGGTTTGTGGCACCAGTAAGGGCAGACTTGAGATTTTGGGATTCTCATGGGAACTTTGCTACTTCCCATGGAGTGATTGTGGGTACTTCTAGGCCTTGTAGCACTGGAACCTACTAATCTGAAGCTGCAGAATCTGAATGGGGTACCTTCCCCAGGTCCTGAGCATAAGTGATACCAGGACATTGGACACCAGCAGAAGCTATGATCCCGTGGCTGTGAGCTGGGTCTTACAGAGTATGTGCAGATAACATTTGGGCTTATGGTACTGGCCCCCGTGCTTTATGCTTCTGAGAGTGTAGGATGGGAAACCTTCCCTAGAGCCCAGGGGTAAAGTAGGAGTGGCACTGGGACTTGTAGCTTTGGGATCTGCTGTCTTAGAACTATAGGATGTGGATTGCCCCTCAGTCGTGTGGGGCAAGCATTGGTTGGGCATTAGTGTCCATAGTCCATAGCACCTTCCTCTGCTCCCAAGGAACAAGCTTGGGTGATGTGGGCTTTTTGCATCAGCAGCTGCGATTCCAAAGCCGTGGGATGGGAAGGAGACCTCTAGTTCCATGGGGCAAATGCAGATGGTGCTCCGTTTGGAGCACTGGTACATCACGTGTTCCTGGGAGCACAGCTGAACACTTCCTAGGACCTGTGGGTTAGGTGATGTAGAACAGGGGTGGCTGAAGCTGGACTTGGTGCCCCTGCCCCTGCACTCTTGGGGCTGTAAGCTGGGAAGAGAACATCCCTAGTTTCCACCATACAAGTGCAGGTGGTGCTGGGCTGGGACTCGGAGAGCAGTGTTTCTGGAGCTGTAGGCCTGGGTGGGATCTGTGTTGGCCAGCTTTCCAACACTGCGACAGGATATCAGAGATAGTTACTTGAAAGGGTTTTATCTTGGCTCACAGCTTCAGAGGTTTAGTCCACAGTCGTTAGCCCCATTGCCTTTGTTCCCGTAGCAGAGCGACTGAGGAGCAAAGGGAGGAGGAGAGCAGCACCGCAGCATACCTTCTGCGTCGTGCTCAGTGTTGGCCGACTTCTTCCACTAGACCCCACCTCAGCCCAGGCATACCGCACCAAGACATTAACACACACCTTGGAGGACACCCTAGACCCAGACTTACAGCAAGACCTTTCGCTAGTCCTGAGGGATGAGCTGGGAGATGCCAGGCACTGGGTTACTGGGGCTGCAGGAGCAGCTGGGGCTGTCTCAGCTTTTGATGGACAGGAGCCAGGTGATGGCAAGACCTTGCACCAGCAGCTACTGTGCCAAGACTCTGGGCTGGGGTGGCGCCTTCTCTAGTTCTCATGGGACAAGCGTAGATGTGACTTGGGCTTGTGGTCCTGAAACTGCAGGGTGATGAAGCTACTGTCCTCCATTCTCCGAGGCCCAGAGCTGCTGGCAGTATTGGGGACCGGTTGCTGGCCCTGAAGGCAGGATGGCATCTTGCTACGGCTATGGTAGAAACTAGGAATCGGGAGCTTGGGAGAGGCCCAATATGAGTCCCTTGTTCATAGCCGGGCAGTCACTTCTAGACCAGCCAGCTCCCCAGACTAAATTTAAACCCTCCAGGGATTGTGGAATCCACTTGCGGGGAGGACCCACAGCCCGCTGCTGTGACAGCAGTTGGTGGGTACCTCTGCCTGGCAGTGTGGAGACCCTCCTCCTCCAGGGAGCCAGGGCTGATGTTGCTTTGCTCGGTCCTATGTTGCTTTGCTTCTTCTTTGTGTCACGTTTTTTATTCAGCAGTCTTGCATCCTCCTTCTCAGGCTGGCAACGTCCTTTCAGCATTTGCAATGTATCATCTCATTCTTCCTTGGCCTTACAGGTTTCTGCCAAGAAATGTGCCGCTCAGCATACTGGAACTTCCTTGTATGTTACTTGCTTTTCTCTCTCTCACTGCTTTCAGGATCTTCTCTTTGTCTTTGATCTTGAACAGTTTATAGAATATCGTGAGGTAGTATTTGGATTGCATCTGATTGGAAATCTTTGACCTTCCTTTATGTGGATATTTGTATCTTTGCGTTTGGAAAGTCTTCTGTTAGCCCTTTAACACATTTCCTCCAGCTTGAAGTCCCACTGATACTACCTACATGAGTGTCATGTTGGGCAGCTTGTGCCACTGGTGGTACAAACAGTTCTAATCGCTTTTATTAGTCTTTTTACTAATAAAATTAATAAAAAGCCTGTAAATGGACCAAATCTAGTTAGTTGCTTGAATTTGAATAATTACTGCTCAAATAAGTTACTAATACTATTCGTATCATTTTTAAATTATTAATACTATTCATACCATTTTTAAAAATTATAACAAATTTATTAAATTAAAAGAAATTTATATTTGTGAGTTTATCAGTAATTATTTGAATTTTAACATGGAAATCATATGCATTTATAACTTCTCTACTACAAATTAGCAATATTGCAACTTTTTATACCATTTTAATATTTTCCTTAAAGAACTGTATCACGATGGCATCTGGTCTGCTAAGTCAACGTGTTTTCTTTGTATTATTGTAATCCGAGCCCTCCTGAAGTGGTGCGAGCTGCCCACTCGGACAGACATCCATGTACCACCGGTGGTTCAGACCAGCAGAAGCAGTAGAATTCAGATTGGAGCCACCAGGCAGTGAGACGCAGGCATTACGGCCCCGCCGCAAATGTCTTAAATGAGCATTTACCTGTTCACCATTCTCTGTTCTTGAATGCCACTGACTGGTGCATTTGCTCTTTGGCACTGTCTCATTGAGCTGTAACCCTCCTTCTTCCGTTCTTTTCCTCCTCCCTGGTGTGTTTGCATATAACCTGCCTCTGGGGCGTGGGTTGTTCTTGGTGCTGGTTCTGCTGTTGATACTGTTACATTTCAGCATTTAGCTCCTTATCTTGTGCATCTCTAGAGTTTCTGATGTTTTCAGCTTCTCTGTTAAATTGGTCTTGAGTCCTGTTCTGCCATCTTGTTCTGCCCTCTGCCCTCAGTGGGTTCTTTGAAAAGCGGAAGCCATGCTCACAACCCTCCAGTGGGTCCGTCTCATGTAAACAGCCGCTCCCTCCTGCACGATGCTGCCTCACCTGCCTCTGCTACTGCTTGGGTCATGGCGTCCACTCACACCTTGTTTGCTTTGCTGCATTTCCCCTCTGGCTCTTTGCTGAGCCCCTCAGTTCTCCTTGTGCCGCAGAGCCTTACCCCTACCCGTGCTCCGGCCACTGTCCAGGATGCTCCTCCCATTCCTGCAATCTCCTCCCAGAGATCTTCCCAGTCTCCCTGTCTCCACACTGTCCTTCCTGTCTGCGTGCTCTCCTCTGTCTGTTGGGGAATTTCTCCCTGAGCATATGACTTAGGGCTTTCTCTCCACTGTTAAAAAAAGCAGGGACTTTGCCCTTGCCTGTGTCTCTGTAGCAGTTGGAACAGTGCCTAACAGGTACTCTACAAATGCTTGTTGAACAAAGGATGGCTGGTAGCCAAAATATTCTGTCTATCTGTAGGGACTCAGCTTCTAATATTATTGATGTTATGCTTTTTTAATCTAGAGACCCTGAAATATGGCGTCTGGCCTGCTTGAAAGTGTGGGGCAGAAGCTGTGTTAAACTTGTTCCATACTCGTCCTGGAGAGAGATGTTTTTAGAACGGCCTCGTGTTCGATTTGATGGTAAGTTCGACTCTAGAACTCAGGAGAAACAGTGATCTATGAATTTCCTACAATTAACCTAAGAACTGTGAGCTTCTTTAAAGGAAAACACAATAAAAATAAAGCTGAACATGTGTTATATGACTGTAAACTTTTTTCCAGAGAAAATTATTTCATTGGTACATTTTAGGTTTACATAGTGATCACATTCATCATACTGAACTTGTACCTGTACATGATACAAATTCTTTCTTGTTTTTTCCCCATTCCCCTACCCTGTCTTCGTATTGTAACTTCTGAAGTTTTATTTGCTTGATTTTTACAGGAGTTTATATCAGTAAAACCACATATATTCGTCAAGGGGAGCAGTCTCTTGATGGTTTCTACAGAGCCTGGCACCAAGTGGAATATTACAGGTACAACTGTAGTAAACTGAGTGAGTGGAAAATTCTCTCTCTAAGCATTAGCACACTAGTTATTTAGTCTGTTGTTCCTGATGTATCCACAAAATGACCCTCAGTATTATGACATAAGAAATCCCTTAAAAACCGTATTTTCTGTTGGCCTGTAACTTGTGTTCGAGTGCTTTCCTTTTGTTACAGGTATGTACATCTGCCTTTTAAAATAGCTTGTTCTGATTTCCAGCCCTAGTGTTCACCAGATAGTACATAATTCCCCGACTTGTGAAAGTGCGAGTTGCGGACTCTCACAGGTACCGTGTAAAACTCGCTTTGTCAGATAGCAAAAGAATCTGACTTACCAACATTCTCCTGAAACGGAACTCATTTGTAAGTTGGGGACTTCCTGTACCATCATTGAGGAAACACATAGACTGATATTAACACTGTGTTAATTTTTGGATCTCAGTTTCTCAGTTTTGTTTGACCTGAATTAGTGATTTAGGAAAACTTAGAACTTTAAAAAAAGTATAATATGTCATTTTTATGTTATATGAGTAAAAGGTTCCCACCAAGGATAATAATAAAATGCCTTCAGTGCCTTGTGGCTCGGCTAAAGGTTGTCGGTTGTGTTAGTTTTAATGATGCTGTTTTGGCCGATGGTTTCCGTTTTAGTTTCCATTTCACGGCCCTGAGTAGGCTGGTTACTGAAAAATAAGAGAGTGTTTTATACCTTGTGTGTGTGGTGTGTTTTGGTGTCTTTATCTTTTTCCATAGGTACATAAGGTTCTTTCCCGACGGCTGTGTGATGATGTTGACGACCCCTGAGGAGCCCCAGTCCATTGTTCCCCGCTTAAGAACCAGGAATACCAGGTAGTGCTTTCTGCCCCATCCACGTCTCCATGTAAACCCAGCGCTGCACCACTGTAACGCAGGCGTAACTTCCCAGGTCATAACTTTCTGGGTCACTTAAGTACATGTAATAACTGATTACATTTAGATTTAAAATGTATTTGTTTTTTAGAACCGATGCAATTCTGCTGGGTCATTATCGCTTGTCACAGGATACAGACAATCAGACCAAAGTATTTGCTGTAATAACTAAGAAGAAAGAAGAAGTGAGTATGTAAGGTGGATCTGACGGTTTTCTTATTTCAACAGTGTGCTCACTCGAGCATTTTCAGTTAGAGTAAAATGCCATTTCATTATGGCATGTATCTCTGAAGAAAGCTGGGGTTTCTTTTTTTTTTTGGTACCAGGAATTGAACTCAGGACGTTGTGCTTGTCGGGCAGGCACTGAGCTGCTGAGCTGTGTCCCTGGCCCGGAAGCTGAGTTTTGTAAGATGTTCTTTTCTACTGGGTCAGGGTAGTTTTTCTCCAGATAGTTTCCTTTTTTATAGCTCAGTACTTTTACACATAAAAAGTGAGACCAAATCTCCCTTCAAATGACTAGCAAAATTACACCTGCATATATTTTTGGCTCTTCTCATTTTAAAGATTTTTTCTTCCTAAAGTGTAGCTCTTTCTTTTTTTTTAAGACAGAATTTCAATTTCTAGTTGAAATAAGCTTGCTTTCTTCCTCTTCTTACAAAGGACGTGGGGAGGGGCAAGCAAACACAATTACTGATATTTATTATATTCTAGAGTACTTTAAATTCTCTGAACAGGTTGAAGCTCTGGTTTTTACACAAATTTTTCCATATGCACTTTTAAAATCCTGATTAAAAAACATACATACCCAAAAGTCAGTTGTGAAAGAGTTGGAATAAGTATTAGCCTGTTGCCTGTGTAAGTAGTACAGTTTTTGAAAGAAATTTTCACCTGAAATCCCAAGAGCGCAAGGCTTCTTCATACTCCTATCGCCTGCGGCTGCCTCCTGCTCACTTCTGCACCTCCCTGTGCAGGGTTCCTGGGGTGCGAGATGGCGGTCTGAGAGATAGAGACAGTAGTGTTGACTGAGCCCACGTTTTCTAAGGTCACAGTTGGCACTGGTGAGGCCCTGGTTGATTCTGTGTAATGAAAGTGTCTAGGAAGGCCCATGCAGACCCTCGGCTTTTCTTCTGTAATGAAACCATTCATGTTGTTTATATTTTTGTGATTTTAGCAGCAGTATTTACAAAAAACAAGTGGTACTCATTTTCTGCATTCTTCCTCAATTTATTACTTTTTCTCTCAAAAGATATCCAAATATTTACTGGTAGAAAAAAACAGAAGTTTTACTACTCATGTCTGAAACTGCTGTGTAACTTTGGTTAATTTGTTTGAGCTCCCTAGATCTTTGATTTTTTTGGCCATTTTCTAGAAATGTGCAGTCATTTCATGCATGGAATTACTGTGGTGATGGAAAGAAACCTGGCCTTTTTAAGAGTACTTGAAAAATTAAGACACTCATGGTCATGTGATATCCAAGGAAACTCTTGTATGGAAATACTGTGTTACTTTTAGTGTCGCTGTTACATTTAAATGTCCCTAGGAATATATAATGTAAGTTCCATAATGGCTTTTATGTACCTTTTCCTTTGCAGAAACCTCTTGATTATAAATACAGATATTTTCGTCGTGTCCCTGTACAAGAAGCAGAGCACAGTTTCCATGTGGGACTGCAGCTGTGCTCCAGCGGCTGCCAGAGGTTCAACAAACTCATTTGGGTCCACCATTCTTGTCACATTACTTACAAGTAGGTGAACACAGCAAAAAATTACCACGACCAGCATAGGTGTGTGCTTCGTACACAGTTAGAACAACTCTCCACAGAGTTAACGGGTTACAAAAGCAAAAGCCCAGTGCGGCAGGAGGGCCTTGTCTGCGTGATCACACTGACCTCGGACAGTGCGTAAGGTCTCTAGGGTTTTTCCTGCTCTTGCTTATTTTTCTTCGTAGGGGAGAAGGGTGATAAAAGGCTGAAGTAGCACATCTGTTTCGTTACTTGATTCCCTCCCTGCCTGTCAGTGTGCTGGTGATGAACAACAAATAATCCATTTTCAATAGAGCTTTTACTTGTCTGTAGCCTTTGATTTAGAAATTCTCTTAGGAATATACTTGAAGAACATAACCAAGAATATCATACTCTTTTAATAGCTAAATTGTAAAATAAATGTCCCAGAGGGGGCATATTATTATATAGTAGCATAAGCAGACGGTATAGTAGTATATAGTCGTAAAACCGGGCTGTGCAGGAAATGCTACGTCAGAACGTTCAGTGAAAAGAAGCAGGACTTCCAGTCCAGTCCGATCTCCCCACAGAGGCCGAGGCGGTGAAGGAGCACGAGGAGAAAGCCCTTCCCGTGCCTGTGCAGGGGGTGGGGCTAGCAGTGACTTTCTAAATACTCCCGTACATGTTTCCAGTGTTCTGCAACATGCCATGCCATTTAGAATTCACTGAGATGAATTAAAAATAAAAGGCTAATGCATAAAATAAGCTGCCTTCGACAAACACACAAGGGTTTGAAAGGAATTGAAGTTCTCTTATCTTTGCTGGTTTTTTTTGCAGATCAACTGGTGAGACAGCGGTCAGTGCTTTTGAGATTGACAAGATGTACACCCCCTTGTTCTTTGCCAGAGTGAGGAGCTACACCGCTTTCTCAGAAAGGCCTCTGTAGAGCCTCAGGCCCAGCCCGCCGCTGTTGCATGAAT
This sequence comes from Dinomys branickii, assembly GCA_004027595.1. NCBI lineage: Eukaryota > Metazoa > Chordata > Mammalia > Rodentia > Dinomyidae > Dinomys > Dinomys branickii. The sequence goes on along the minus strand of PVLD010002401.1, from coordinate 23,360 downwards.
ACAAGCATATAGTGCAAAAAAGCACCTAAGTTATAAATATATATATATATGGGATTGGAATTTATTTTAAATGGTTGGAATTCTTTTAAAAGGAATATAAATTATTTTTTTTATTTAAAGAGATAGATGGTTGTTGGGGTGTTTTGTTTTGAAACTATAAGTCGTTTAAGTACATTTATGTTGTGAAAAATATTTACATGGGGTATAAGGCCAGGCATGGTGGCACATATCTGTGATCCCAGCACTCGGGAGGCTGAGGCAGGAGGATCACCATGAGTTCGAGGCCAGCCAGGACTACATTGCAAGTTCAAGGCCAGCCTGCACTACTTAGTGAGACCCTCTCTCTGCACCCCCCAAGTGAGGTGTAAACTCATGTTCTTTTTCGAGCAGATTCTGTCATTTAAGTCAACTTCTGCCTGATCAACCTAATACTTAAGCACATCAGGGGAGAACCTCACTGGGTCAGTATTTCATTCCTGCATGGCACAGTGTCTTGCACTAAAGGCTCAAAATGTGAAAACCTGTTCTGGATTTGTTTAAAACTATGTAATCAATAAAGATCATAAATAAATGTTTCTCTCAAGGAAGTGTTTGGCCCGCCTTTGAGAACGTGAGAATATCTAACCGACACTCCCAGGAGAGCCAGCCAAGGCTCTCGCGTCACTGCCTCACCCATCGCCCCCCTCGCTGCTGCCCGGGTCGCAGGCGACGACCCTGACCTCAACCGGGGGCCGTATACACGTGTAAGTGGGAAGGAGTGAGTCCCTGAGAACCAGGGCGCTTGGCAGCGTCTCCTCATCCCTCGAGTCAGAGTGCTGGAGGGTTCGTGGGCTCCGGCCCAGAGAAGAAACTTGGGCAGAAGCAGCCTGCTGAGCTCCCTCTGCCGGTAATAGTCCTGCTAGGGTTAAGTTGGGAGTGTGGCTCTAGAACCCTCCACTATCTCAGATTTGGTTTTGGTGATTGAAGCACAGCAAGAGCCAGATACTCAGGTATTTTGAAAAGTGAGCATCTGCGTCCTTATTGCTTCAGGTCCACACTGACAGTAAAACACTTCACAGGTTCTCACGACTCAATACCAGACAGGCGTAAAAAAGCCAGCTCGCTGAGACGGGGCTGCAGCTCAGCGCTAGAGGCTGTGGGGCTTCTGTCTCAGCGTCAAGAATGGGAAAGAGCTCTTGTATGTTCACGATGAAGGCCGCATGTCCCGCGTATACAGAGAGGAGAGCTTCGGAGCTGGGTGTGGTGGCGCACGCCTGTCATCTCGGCACTCTGGAGGCCTGAGACAAGACTGCCACAAGTTCCAGGCCGTCCTGGGTTATGTTTGGAGAGCCTGTCCTAAGAAGACCTTTAAATACTAAGTGAGCTTTTTGCAGAAATCTGAAAAACACGTTGTTTGCCTAAAAAGGCAGTGCTTCCTAGTGTGACTATTTGGTAAATTAATAGAACAGTATTTTGAACGTAGTCAAATACAACTATAAAAATACATTACAAAGCCAAGTAGAATTTAAGGAGTGTGTTTCCCTTCATCCCTGGACTAGGGAACCTCTTAGGAGACAGGGAGTGGATACCAAGTTTCAAACTTAGGAATTCCTTGGGGAGCACTAGAGCAATTTTATGTTTTAGCATAGAGCTGGAAATAGTGGGGTTTTTTAACAGATTAGATTTTCTGTATATCTAAATGTAATACTGCTATTTTGCTTTGCTTTGTGTTGTAGTACCAGACAGAGCCACGCACCTACCTTTGTTTTTTTCTGAGACAAGCTTTTACTGAGATTGTTGAGCTGCCTAGGTTGGGCTTGAACTGTGTCTTCCTGCCGCAGCCTCCTGGTGCTGTGATGACAGGCACACTGCTACACCCAGCTTAAAATAATTGCTTTTTAAAAATACAAAACCAGTATACATCTATTGTAGGCAAATTAGATACTCAAAAAATAAAAAACAATCTTAAGACAGCTGAAAAGAACTCGTGTGCAACCGTTCTCTGCCTGTCTTGCCCTAGGTTTGTGATCTCGGGGCTGCTCTGTGCTGTATTTCTACAAGATAGAAAATGACTGGAAAGCTCACAGCAGTGTACGGAGTGACGCTGGTGCCGAGGGACTGGCAGAAGCCCTCCCAGGAAATCGTGTTTCATATCCCAGTTGATCCTGTGCTCAGGAGATGCCCTTGTGGACTGGGTCTGAGCCTGAAGGAGTGCGTTGTCGCTGCCCGCCCCCACCCCCCGCACGGCTCCCGCCCCTTCCCAGGCCAAGGTGAGGGTGCCACAGTGAGGGCAAGGCGGAGCTGCTGGGGACGTGGAAGCAGTGTGCATGGGCTTGAAACACATCTGAGGTAAAGCATCAGCCTCTGAAGCAGCTGCTCTTGGTGTCATGGCGCTTGTCTTCGCTGCTTTTTTCCCTGTGCACTTGTCTGAAATGGCCGTGCGGGGCTCAGGTGTGGCTTGCACTAGAGCCCACGTTGAGAGCGCCTGAGGTCCTGGGTTCAACCCACAGCACACGTAAAAGGGACTGCACAGAAGGCGTTGTAAGCCATCCCCTTCGTAATGTCACGGACATCACTTTGTTAATATTTTTAATGGCTTCGTAATCCAGCAGCCTCTTCAGATACTTGTTTTCTAATGGAATGCTGGTGTGCGCACTTCTGGAATGCACGTTACTGTGGCTACAACCTGACAGGTCTTTGCTTCCTTAGAGTGTTACCAAGCAGAATTGCTGGACCAAAGGGTGAATGTTTTTCAGTGTCTTAAAACATTTCTGGCAAATACAAATACATTATAGAGAAACTGGAAAGCAGATGATTAGGATTATGAATCATCGCCTCTCCCACAGAGCCGTTCACCTTCGGGTGTCTGTCGCCAGCCCCATCACGTGTCTGCGCCACGTTCACCTACGCAGAGAAGCACCTTCAGCTCTGGTGCCTTCATGTTCTGGACCTTGGAAGCTGAACTTGCCCCGTGACGGTACCCCTGTAAGCAACAGCACCGCGTGACTTGCAGCCGTGACACATGTGGGTTAAGGCCACACAACCTAATTGGACTCGGAGCAGGACCAAATGATGGGACAGTGTTAGGACCCCACTCGGCGACTGTCCATTGGTTGTGCTAACCAGGCAGCACCAATACCCAAAATGTGATTTCATTCCTAGTTGTGTATGTGACAAAACTGGTACGTTTGTCTGCACCCTCTCCTGAAACCCCACTGAAACAGCCACAAGTAAGAGGAGGCATCATCCCTGCAAGACAAGACAGGAGAGGCACGAACAAGACACAGCTTAATGTTGGGAAGAAGGAGCCAGAGACTGAACTGAAGCTCTGGGCCCATGACTGATTCTGAGCAGCCATAGGTTGGAGGACAGAACAGCAGCTACCCCAGAAGTGCAGCAGAACGATAGGTTCCATGTCAGTCGCTTCGGACAATGTCTGATACAACAGTTGCTGTTACATGTGTTGTTACTGTTGTTCCGGAGAGACCTTGGGACCTCAGCCAGATGCAGGGAGGCTGAAAAGGGTGAACAGCCTCAACTGACCTCGAGCTGAAGACGAGGCGCCAGAGGAGAGGAAGTGGCACGACCCCAAAGGAAGGGTTCCCCGCAGCTCACAGGGTTCACAGTGCCAAGCTGGCGTCTCCTGGGCAGGAAAGGGGTCTCCCTCTCCAAGGAGGCAGCCCCTGCCCCCCTGTGAACAGACCTACAGATCCTGACACTCGGGTCTGCAAGACAGGCACGCCTGCACCTGTCAGTCCACAGCGAGCACATCAGCATCTCCATGTCCCCTTCCCGGGGGAGAAACACACTCAGTAAATACAGAAACGGGACACTGAGGAAAATTTAAAATGCAGGAAGCATAAAATTTAAATACAAAATCACATCTCCACGGAGAGAAACGAAAGGGATCCATGAAATGAGACTGAAAAGCAATGAGGTACTGCAGGGCTGCATTACTGCAGACGTGAGAGCTGAATTTCAAATGGAAGAAGATGCTGGGGCTGAAAGTTGCCTTAGGAGGCATTTACAGATACTGCTTGTTTAATAGCCTCCTTGTTCAGCAGCTGTGACATAGGACTCTTCTCTTTTCCGGTACGGTTCTGTACATCTCGTTAATGGAGCCTCAGTGTCCTTTCTGTGTAATACCGCTTGTTTACCCAGCGCTGTAATTCTTGGCGCTTGTCCTGTGCAGTGCAGTACTGCGGTTTTAGGCTCTGTTACCCATAATGAAACCGGACTTAGAGCAGCTGCCTCAGGCTGCGCTCCTCCCTGGAGCGGTAACTTCCCGCTCTGGTGCAGGTACGATCGGCAACCGCGTCCTCCAGACAGAGTCTGCGCCATCTGTTCTCACAGGGTCGCTACGGCTCCGTCTTCCTTCAAGCCTGTTATTAATTGCTTTGTCTTGCTTGTTACCCCCACTACCCCCGCCCAGCTTCTAAGCTCAAGCCCCTCGGCCAGATGTATAAAACTAGCACCTTTCCCTTGCCCCAGTACCCAGCACTTCGGTCGGCTGGGTCAACATGCCTCTCAAGTCCTGGAAAGCCTCCTTTTATCCCTGATGGTCTCAATGATCTCTTGGATTCAACATTTCCACTGCTGCATGTAAGAGCAAATAAAAGTGAAGTTGTCGAGGTGGAGTTTCCTTCGACCATTTCTTTGTTCTGAACATTATACGTATGATACACACTTCCTCATGGAGCAAACAACTCATTCAGTGACTTAGGCGCAGGGTAATTCAGGCGTTAAGGACTGCCTGTATTGTCACTTACCCCTACTGAGGAGGGGATGTTTGCCTGGTTTGGGCCCAAAGCCTTTGTAAGGTTCCGGGAAGAATTCACACAAAGGGCTTGGCACCAGTGAGTACTCGCCAGCATTAAGAGATGCATGGGCCGAGGGGAAGAGGGTGGAGGAGGAATGCACATGTGTTATGTGCACGTGCCAACTCCGCACAGGGACTGTGAGCATTATGCACTACGGGCATGTACTAATAAAAATGGGGAAGAGTTTTTAAAGGAATTCCCATTAAGAACTTGCACATTGGGCTGGGGATATAACTCAGTGGCACAGCACCTGCCTGGCAAACACAAGGTCCTGAGTTTGATTCCCCATATCAAAAAGAAAAAGTCCAAGATATAAAAGTAGGGAACAGGGTGGTTGAAAGCAGCAGGCAGGGAGAGGAGACCCCAGGTACAGGTGTCTGGAGTGTCAGGAGCAAGCTCTAGGGAGCTACTTGCAGCACGACAATGACAGAGGCTGTTTCCTGGCAGCCGGAAGGGTACGCACTAGACGTTCTAGGGGAAGGTTCGGTGAGGGGTAAGATAGGTTACTTTACCTGATTTACGTGTTCCCCATCTCTGCCTGTCTCAGAACATCGCATGGTGTTCCCCTAGATATGCAGTGATGATTCACCAATTTGAACATAAAAGATGGAGAAAAAGCTTAGTGCATTTTCAATAATAAAGCTGTTAAAAATTTAAGAGCTTGCCAGGCATGGCACCACGCACTTGTAACCCCAGCTATTCAGGAGGCTGAGACAGGAAGATTACAAGTCGAGCCCCAGCTGGGTAATTTAGTGAGACCCTGTCTCAAAATAAAAAATCTAAAGGGTCGGTTTAATCCACAATACCAGCATAAAATAAAAATTTAAGAGTTTAGTGTTAAGTGTGGGGCGAAAAGCTCATTTATAGGAGTGATCTGATTTTCGATCATAAAACACCGGCCTTGTCTCCACTTTATAAATAACAAAATTGAAGCTCAGAGGGTTGAGGCGAACTCTCCCCGTCTGGCCGCGGATCCCAGGGGGGATGGACGGCCCCCACTCCAGAGCCCGTCCCCGCCCAGGTCTTGGAGTCCTGGAGGCGCGAGGTCCTCTCTGCCCAGGCTAACGCCTCCCGCCCACTCCCGGCAGGACCAAGTGGGAAAAGGCTTTGGCCACGAGGTGGCGCGCTCGCCTCAGCGCCTCTTTTTGTTTGCGGTCCCGCTGGGGCTTTTCTCCGGAGGACAGCGGGGCTGCGCTCCGCGACGACGGCGACCCCAGGCTCTGCAGACCCTGCCGCGAGCGGAGCAGAGACGGCCGCCGAGGGGCTCGCACCTGGTCACGCCGCCTCGGCGGGCCTGGGCCAGTTCTTACCTATCTGGTCGCGGCTGTGCAGGCAGATTGAACAACGTGCTCTGGAGTGAACAGGAAAGGAACCCCGGGGCGAGCCACCGGGTCCGCAAGTCTGGGAAGCGGGCCGGGCGTGAACACGTGGCCGCCTGCGCCGTCTCTTCCGTGCGGTCTGCCCGGGGCAGGGGTTCCAGGAAGCCGGGAAACCCGCTCACCCCTGGGGCTTCCCTGTTTGCACCTGCTTGCTGTGAGTCTGTCCAGCAGCAGAGCTGGGATTCGGGAAAGCCACACCGCCGTCTTAATCCTTATGCTAGGCGTGAGGGTGTGAGTGTGTGCCTACAGCAGCTGAGGGCGGTAGTATGAAAATCCCAGTAGCACCAGCTTCTTGTTGAAATGAGTTTTCTGCGCAGTTCACTGTATTGAGGCCGAAGGAGCAGTATGTTGAAACCTGCTGTATAAGTGAAATGGTCATGTAGTCAATTTACTGTCAAATGTACTGCTCATTTCTACTCGTCTGTTCAAAGGAACAGTTAATGCTTAAATTTTTTTCTTCTTAATTTTTTTGACCAATTTTGCATGCTTCTATCTGGTAATCTGAACAACTAATTTGAAGACAGCAATATGCAACATAACCACCATTGTTGAATTCCTATCATCTTATTCAGTGAAATTCCGTATCATTTCTAATTTTTTAAAAGCATTTTTTCTTTAAAAAAAGTACTTTTAGTGGAAAGAGTAACACTTTTAACAATTACACTAGAGCCACCGTCATGACCAGTCTCTTGGGCGCAATTTGGGGTGGAGGGCCTCCCTCCTGTGAGGCCAGCGCTTCGCATGGGACTTGCCTGGGGTGAGGGCTATTCGTTCTGTTCTCGCTGCTTTTCTTCCTTTGTCCGTGGTGTTTCCGTTGTGTGTGAAGAGCAGGATGACGGCCCCTAGACCCCGCTGATGTTCACAGTTTTCCTTTGCAGGAAGTTCCAGCGGACGGGAGGCCAGAAGGTGAGCGCAGGCTTCTGCGCTTGCTAACAAAGGCTTTGGCGCAGGGGTTGCAAGGCTGGGAAAGGCGCGGAGTCCGCAGCGCGGTGTCCTCTTTCCTAGATGTAGCCTGCTGTCAGTCCGAGCCCTTTCACGACTGGCTGACCTCACCCAGGCTTGTCCCTGTAACCCCAAGCTGCTATGGGCAGGTGCCCTCCCCGGCCGTAGGCTCTACATTTCCTTAAAGTGTAGGGCTAGAAGCACTGTTTCCCACCTGCCTGTTCCAGCTTCATCCTGTCTGTGGTGCTCCTGGGTGACCCCCTAGAGAAGGGTCTGATGGGAGTCCGAGAGGTGAAGAGCTGGCTGTGTAGCATGCTACAAAGATACAGCCTTGATCTGTGTCAGGAGTTCAGAGACCTGAGCACACGGTGGCGCAAGGAGATGCCTGATGAATGCGAGCAGATTCTCATCAGAGCAGCAGAGCCTGCAGCAGAGGGAGGCCTCCCGGGTCCTCCTTCCCCACAGTGCACTGAGGGGTGTCTTCCTGCTTACTCCAAATTCCAGCCGATAGTAGTGATGTTGGGTTTTCCAAGGGTCTTTGGGCTCTGGGCCCTTGAGACTGTAAACCTGATTCCACTGGGTTCCTGGAGACCTGGATAGGTTAAATAGGATTGTATTCCATTCAGAAATGCAAGCCTAGGGCCGGGGGTATAGCTCAGTGGCACAAACGCCTGCCTGGCAAGTGCAAGGTTCTAAGCTCCTATTACCGGTTCAAAAAAAAGAGATGCAAGCCTAAGGCCTCTCCTTGTCAGAGCCTGAGAGTGATGGAGTAGCAGAACATGGCAGACTGGCTGTGGACCTCGGAGTTAGGCAGTCTGGGCTTGAACCACCCTCACCAGCACCTTCGCCACAGGCACTTCACCACCAGGGCCTCACCTGTCCAAAGGTGGTGGGAGCCACTGGGGATGCTGTCCCAGTAACACATTACAAGTGTTAAACCCAGCATGTAATAGGCCTTCTGTAAGTGGAAGCTATTGAAAGGACCAAAATATGTCTCCCCCAAACATAAAGAATTACTGAGCTGAAGGCAGTCAAAATGTAGGGGAACTTTGCCTTTTCTCTGTTTGCTTGAAGTAAGACAGATGCAAAAGGTCCCTCTAGCTTCACCCCTTTGCACCTGCAAACAGGATGTCAGCTCTTCACAAAACCCGCTCGTCACCTTGGAGACAGCGGCACCAAAGGAAAATATCGGTTCCAGACTTGCTTTGTTCCTGTGTTATCTTTTGGAGACTATAAATTTAAAATTTTTTCAGATAGATAATTAATATTTTGCTTACCAGGCGTGGTGGCACACACCTGTAATCCCAGCACTCGGGAGGCTGAGGCAGGAGGATGACCATCAGTTCGAGGCCAGCCTGGGCTACAAAGTGAGTTCAGAGGCAGCCTGAACTGCATAGCAAGATCCTGTCTCAAAAAAACTCCAAAAAACCCACAAAAAACAAAAAACTCCAAACAAACAAACAAACAAAATTAACATATTGCTTTTGGAAAAGGCAGAAAAGCCTTCTAAATTGTTTCTGTCTGTGTTGCCATTATTTTGTTACTTCTTTTATTCTCTTTAAAATAAAAAATTAGAGATTACACATAAATTAGCCACCAGACACAAGCTCTGCTCACACCTGCCAGTCTAGTATCTGCCACTTGCTAGTGGGTCTCCTGGCCTTGTCCTGTGTGTGACGTGACCCCAGCCTGTTCAGGAAGACACTCTTAGCATCCTGTTCGTGCGTTTTCACCTGGAACAGTACTACCAAGGTTGGGATTGGGACATTTCATGGACTAGGGTGCTACCTTTCATGGTGTGAGAAGCACTATCTTTCAAAATCCAGTTTTTCATCAGTAATTTGGGGAGACCGGGGTTTATACCCAATCAACTGTGCAAAATTCCCTAGAGAGGTGGCCACACAGTGAGCGCACCACCTACTGCTGGGTGCCCCGCACCACTGTGAGCTGCTGGGCACCCTCTCTTGTGTTGCTCACAGGTGCAGCAGGTCTCCCTGGTTCCACCACAGTACACACTGTGCCCATGGCAGCCACCATAGCCAGACAAACTAAGGAGACTGCACTGCTGCCCCAGATGGAATCAAAGGCTCATCTTCATGAGACAGCCCGTAACAGTGGTAGAAATATCTAAATGGCCAGCTGCACACATCTCAATATAGAGTATAAGATAAGTGCAAATCAGGTAACACAAGGCTGTCAAAAGAACAGAACTTTCTAGCAACAGATTCCAAAGATGTTGAAATGAATAAGGTGCCTGATAAAGAATTTAAAAGAACGGTGTAGGTTCCATTGTGTAATGGTTAGCACTCTGGACTCTGAATTTAAAAGAATGACTAGGGGCTGGGAATATAGCTCAGCCGAATAAGTGCCTGTTTGGCCAGCTCAAGGTCCTGAGTTCGAGCCCGCAAAATAAATAAATAAATAAAAATTAAAAATAAAAGAATGACTAATCTTTAAAAAAACGCAGTGAGATCCAAGAGAATGAAGATAAAGTATTAAATTAGAAAGAAAATATAGGATATGAATGTGTATTTAAAAGAGGTTTTTCCTTTAGAAAATGATACAGACATCTTAAAAATGAAGAGCTCAGCAGTTAAGAAATACATTTGAAAGACTCAAAAGACTTGATGGAGGGGAGGAAAGAATAGCTGAACTTGCAGACAGGTGCTTTGAAATAACCAAGTCACACAAACCGGAAAGAAGGAAAAATGAAGAAGGTTTTCAAGAGCCGTGGGGCACCATTAAACGAGGGAACTTCCACACCTGTGGGGTACCCAGAGCCAAGGAGGGAAAATACGTTAAGGGCCTGGAAAGTCTACCTAGTGAAACAACAGCAGAAAACTTCCCTGATCGTGGGAAGGATACGGAGATGTGTGCGCAGGAGGTCTGTGAGACCCCAAAGGACAGGACATGAAACCATCTGTGCCAGGACATTAGTAAAACTGGGCAAAGCGCAAGACAAAGAATTTTAAAATCTCCAAGAGAAAATTGCCGCATCATAATGGAGGGTATTCCTGTTAGAATGGCAGCAGATTTCCAAGCAAAAATAATACACGGAATGAAATTATCTATTCCAAGTCCTGAAAGGCAATAACTGCCAACCAGGATTACTGTGTGCATCAAGGCCACCCTTCAGAAGGGAGGAAAAACAAGGACCTTGCAAGACAAACACAAACAGGGAGTTGGTGACCACCAGACCAGCCTTTCAAAAGACACTTAAAAAGGAGATAGAATTATCATCATAAAAACATGTGATAGTATGAATCCCACTAGAACAGTAGACACACACAAAAAAAACTAGAGAACAATCAAACATACCAGCGCAGTAATCTATCAAACCATAAAGATGGACAAAAGAGGGATAACAAAGAACGTCAGCCTGGTGCAGCGGCGCAGTCCTGTAACCCCAGCACTCGGGAGGCTGAGGCAAGAGGGTCGCTCTGAGTTCAAGGCCAGCCTGAACTACATAGCAAGACCCTGTCTCAAAAAACAAAACATCAATATTCAAAGCAGCTAGAAAAATCAACAAAATGACAGGATCAAGTCCTTACCCACCCATAGTAACTTTGAATGTAAACAGAATAAATTCTTGAATTGCAAGGTAGTCTGGCAGAGCTCAGTCTGGGCAATTTAGCGAAACCCTGTCTCAAAGTTTTAAAAAGTAAAACAGTGTGGGGATATAGCTCAGTGCAAAGGCCCTGAATTCAATCCCTAAGACCAAAAATAAACAATAAAGGTAAAAATAAAAACAGAAAACCTGGCCAGCCAGGTGCGGTGGTTGAGGATTGTGAGTTTGAGGCGGGGCTACAGAGTAAGGCTTTGTCTAAGAAAAAAGGAAAAGTACTAGCCTGGTAGAATAGATATTTTAAAAGACTCAGAATATTTCTTCTAAAAAAGACTCAAAATATACTGCCACCCTGCCTATGACAAAGTCAGTCCCAAATAAAGACGTGGAGACTTAAAATGGTGTTCCAGGCAAATAGAAATCTGAGGGGAGCCAGAGGAGACACTTATGTATAATAAGATACACTCAGACAGCAAAGCTGTAGTGAGAGACACAGACAACCCTGTAACGAGCAGGGGAAGTTCAGTCAGAAGATGCACCAACTGTACGTGTGTGTGCCTGCGATCTCAGCACCCAATTTCATAAAACAAACCCTATTCCCTGAAAGGAGAGACAGGCTGCGATATAATAATTTTTATTTTTAGTGCTGGGGATCAAACTCAGGAGCTTGCGCTTGCCAGGCAGGCACCTCACCACTGAGCTATACCCCCAACCTTCAGTATAATAGCAACTGGAGATTTTGACACCCCACTTTTATCAATGGACAGATTATCAAGACCGAAAATAATCAACAAAAACAAGATCAAACCTACATTATAGGTCGAATTGGCTTAAGAGACATTTATAAAATATTTCATCCACAGCTGAAGAATATACTTTTCATCAATGCCTAGGACATTCTGTGGCATAGACTATATATTAAGCCATAAAACAAACCTCAACAAATTCAAAAAAGCTGAAATCACATTCTGTACCTTTTCCGATCACAATGGAATAAAACTACAACCAAAGAAATTTTAGAAATTTTGCACATCCACTGAGACTGGGCCACACACTTCTGAATGAGGAATGAGCCATTAAGAAATTAATGGGAAACTCAAAAATTTCTTGAAATAAGTAAAAATGGAAACACAACTTAACAAACTTGTGGATGTAGCAAAAGGAACTAAGAGCAACGTTTCTACTGGTGAGTATCTATATCAAAAATCAGAAAAGAGGGTGGGGTGCAGCTCTTATAAGACTGTTTGCCTAGCATGGGAGGAGGTGAGGTTGGCAGCCAGCACTGTAATAAATAAATATTTTTGATAAAAGAAAAGAAATTAAAATTATTTTTGATAAGAAAAAAGAAATTAAAAGGCAAATTTCAGATAAACTAATGATTCATCTCAAGGATTAGAAAACCAAGAACAATCTAAACAAAACTAGTCACAAAGAAAGAAATCACAAACTCCAGAGAAGATGTAGATGAAACAGAGATGAACACAATATAAAAGGTAATGAAACAAAGAATTAGTTCTTTAAAATGTAAAAAGAAAAAGAAAAAAATAGCTGGGCATGGCAGTGCATGCCTGTAATCCTAACACTTGGAGGCTGAAGCGGGAGGATCATGAGTTCAAGGCCAGCTTGTGCTACACAGCAAGTTCAAGAATAGTGTGGACTACATAGAAAGACTCTCTCTCAGGAAACAAAACAGAACAAAAATTGACTAACTCTAAAGTAAACCATACAAGAAAAGAGAAGACCTAAAGAAATAAAAATAGATGTGCAAATTGAGACTCAAGACTGATATGACAGATGTACAAAGGAAAATAAGGGTTACTTTTATGTTAGCTGGGTGTGGTGGTACATGCCTGCAATCCTGGCACTCAAGAGGCTGAGGCAGGGGGATCACCCCAACTTCAAGGTCAGTCTGAACTGGTAGTGAGACCCTGTCCCAAATAAAACTCTTTCATGATAACAACTTGGAAAACCTAGAAAAAAATAGGAAGTTTCCAGACATTTTAAAATTGAGCCATGGGGATGTAAAAAAGTGAGTGGGTCAAAACCAACTAAAGAGACTCGGCGAGAGCGAAGGCGGCCAGCACTCAGGAGCGGGCAGCCTCCGGCTTCGCTCCACTGGCCAGCTTGCGTTTAGCTTGTTTGCTTATTTTGTTTTGATTTTTAAGACAGAGTATAGCTACATTTGAACTTGCTATGGCAACCCAGACTGGCCTCAAACTCACGATCCTCCTGCCTCCGTCTCCCAAATGTTGGATTTAGAGATGTGTGACACCATGCCCAACAGTTTTGCCGAACTTTTAAAGAACTGGCACCAATTCTCAAACAATGCACAGAACTGAAAGTGAGGGGTCACATCAAAACTCATTCTCTGAGGCTGATGTCGCCCTGTACCAAAGCAGACAAGGAAAACACAAAAAGGGAAATGTGACTGGTATTCCTGATGAACAGACAATGGTTCTCAACAAAATGCTGTCAAATTGAACGCAGCAGTACACAAAGATCACGCACACCTGTAATCCCAGCACTTGGGAGGCTGAGGCAGGAGGATTGTTGTGAGTTCAAGACCAGCCTGGACTAGAAAGCGAGCTCAAGGGCAGCCTGAACTGCATAGTGAGACCCTGTCTCAAAAAGACGAAAATATCCCCCAAAACCAAAAAACAAAGATCACTCATGATGATCAAGTTGGTATTGACTCAAGGGTGCAAAAATGCTCCAGCATGGACACAGCGCATGGAAGGGACGAAGGGTAGAAACCGCAGGGTCCCCTCCACAGATGGAGGAAAAGCATTTGATAAATTCATCATCCCCGCACGAAAAAAGCCCAGGATGAACAAGGTGTAGAAGGATCACACAGCTCACAATAAAAGCTGTATAACCGATATCCAACCTCACACCGAATGGGGAAAAGCTGAAAGCATTTTCTCTAAGATCAAGGACAGGTCGGGGTCCCTCTGGCCACCCTTATTTAACATACTATTAGAGGGTTTAGCCAGAGCAGTTAAACAAGAGGACGAAGCAGAAGGAATGCAGACAGGGAGGGAGGAAATACAGTTACCCCTGCTGATTCCGTGCACCTAAAGTCTCCTTCCGAAGAGTATTAACGGGTGAATGAGTCGGGTAAAGCAGCAACATCCAGAAGCAGCTGCTTTTCTGTACGCTGATAGCTAACCTGCAAAGAAAGAAGTTGTTACGGTTCGGGGCCAAAATGTCCGCCAAGATGTTCGTGTGCTGTGTGAGTCAGTGCTTACGAGAGAAACAGATTTAATACAAGATACACAAATGCAGAGGAATTTACAAGACTGGCTCACAGTGGCCATGCACACAGGCAGGTGTGGAAGAGCGCAGAAGCTGTCTGCTCCTGGAGACCCGGAGGACGCGGTCAAAGGCCTGGAGCTGGCTGTGGCATCCCACGTGAGTTGGCATCAGGGGGTTGAAGGATCTGCAGTGGAGGCCAGGAGACACGGTCCGGGTGACGGTGCAGGCTGGAGCACCCTTCCTTCTTCATCCTCTTTTATACCGTCCCGGTGACAGTTCTCCCTCGGGTGGGGCTTCCATGCCCACAACTACGCTGAGCCAATGTAGTTGGGCCTTTCTAACTCAAACTGACAGACGAGTTCCCGTCACGTGTCTTCAGAGGTGGAGTTTTTGAAGGGTGACCGGGATGTGGGGACATTCACCTCATCAACGCGAAGGTGCTGCTAGGAGACGGGTCGGCTGGAGGTGGTGGGCCCCGGGCTGCGCCGGGGAGGCTGCACTCTTGTCTGGGGCCATTCATTCTCTCAGTGTTTCCTTGTTCTTTCTGCGTTCTCGCTGCCATGGGGTGAGCAGCTGCCCCTCTCTGTCCTTCTGTCATGAAGCTTCTACTGTGGGGCCACCACGCATGCACGGAAACATGGCCCAGATAACCTTTCCCCTTCACATTTTGTATGTCAGGGATCCTGTCCCAGCAGTGGGAAGCTGCTAACAGAGAAGCCATGAACGCAGTCCTCCTCACAACAGCTGTACAATAAAATACGCGGGAAGAAATGTAACCAGAAATAAAAGACTTGTTCAATGAAAATTATGAAACACTGACCAAGGAAATTGAAAAAAACATAAAATATCGAAAACCCCACCATGTTCATGGGGTGTAAGGATCAATATCGTTCAAATGCCCATACTTCCCCACATTATCTACAGATTCCAAACAGTCTCCATCAAATTCCCAGAGAAATTCTTCACGGAAGTTGAAAAACAATCCTAAAATTCATCTGGAAGCACAAAAGACTCAAAAATAAACTAAAAAAATAAAATCAAAGCTGGAAGCATGAGAACACCTGATCTCAAGACATGCTCCATGGATAGTTCCCAAAACAGCAAGGTTTTGACCCAAAAACATACAGACCAAGGAACAGAACAGAGACTGGCAGAACAAATCCACATAGCGACAGCCAACTGATTCTCAACAAACGTGCCAACAACTGTGCCTTGGAGAAGGGGCGACCCCTCAAAAACGGTGCTGAGAAAACTGGACATTTATGTGCATACCTTTGGGATTCAACCCCTGCCTCACTCTGTCTGAAAAGAAACCGCACATGGCTCAGTGTAAGACCTGAACTCATGAAGTTAGTACCGGGAAGCACAGGGGACATTGCTACCGGCAGTGACTTCTGGCTCACAAAGGCACAGGAAGCAAAAGCAAAAACTGCTATGCGAAAGCTGACAAACTGTGACAACTGACAGGGTTAGATGAAGCAAAAGCACTTCTTCCACAGCAAAGGAAACAATCAACAGGGAGGAGGTAACCTATAGGGTGGGGAAATATTTACTGATGATTTAGCCGATACAGGGTTGATGTTGAGAGTTTAATAACTCACAAAACTTAACAACGTAAAAACCCAAGTGATCCCATTTAAATATGAGTGAGTGATCTAAATGACACTGCTCAAAAGAAGATATATGAGTGTCCCACAGATATACGGAGAATACTTGACACCACTGGGCATTAGAGAAATGCATGTCAAAGCTGTGATGAGATGGGATCTCACTCCAGTTAGAATTACCCACACTGAAAAGCATAAATAGCAAGGCATGGCGCTACACACCTGTAATCCAGAGCTGTAGGAGGCTGAGGCAGGAAGATCTCAAGTTTGAGCCCAAGCTGGGCAACTTGGGTGACTTAGAGGCAGCCTAATATAAAATTTGAAAAAAAGATCTGGGAATATATATAGTTCAGTGTCAAGGCTCTGGGTTCCATCCTCAGTAACACACACATACATGCAAAAGCATAAATACAAATTCTAGCTAGGATTTAGAGAAAAAGTCACAGACTGCTCATAGGAATGTAAATTAATTCAACCATTATGGAAAACAGTGTGGAGAGTGCTCCAAACACTGAAGAAAGATCAGCCATATGATCCCATCGCCCCACTTCCAGGTGTATTCAAATGAGCTGAGGTCAGCATGCCAAAGAGATACTGCTGTGCTCCTGGTTACTGTGACACTGTGCACTAGTGCTGGGGTATAGAACCAGCTAAGATAAAGCGCCAGCCTAGAGTCAGAGGACTGCATCAAGAAGATGTTATATATATATATATATATATATATATATATATATATATATATCTGTTATATTATATATACAATTGTTATATATAATGTTATATATATATAATTGTTAACCCATCAGGGAGAATGAAATCAGTGTTTCAAGAGAATGGGTGGGCATCGAGGGCATTACGTTAAGTGAAAGAAGCCAGACACAGAGAGATCGATGGTACTGCGTATTCTGTCTCACACAGTGGAACCTTGGTTTATAAACTCGATTCTTTCCACAATCCTGGTCACAAACCCAGTTGGATGAGAACCAATCAAATTTTCCCATAAGGTCAGCACTGAATTTGATCTGGTTCTCATCCGACTTGGTTTGCAACCAGAACCATGGAAAGAATCAAGTTCGTGAACTGAAGTACCACCATGCTTGGAAACTAAAGAGTCATCCTAAAAGCAGAGCAGTTATTTTAAATTTTTTTACTTTAATGTAATGCAATTAGGTATTAATAAAGAAATATTTTAAAACATTCTTTTTACTTCTATGAAAAACTTGTTTCATTTCCTAACCAAATAGAGAATAACACTAGTTAATGCATGGTACACCATAACCCTAAGAGAATGGCCAAACTGTTACTCAGAGAACAAGTGACAGATAAAAGACACTCTCTCTCTTACAAAAAAGAAACAGGTAATAGCAAAACCTTTGTTTTCAATGAACTAAGATAAACTGGCCATCTATATACAATAAATTAGCATATATATTGAGATATTTTTGAAATAAGGTAATAAATAATTTGGAGAATTATTTGAATTTTTCCCTACTTCCTATTTCTCTAGCTTCTCATAAGAGAAACCATGCATTGGAGTATTTATTAGCAGGGATTGGGGTAAGTTGGGAAAAGTGGTGGAAAGGGTGTTGGGTATGATTTATGCATGCTGTATGTATGCATAGCACTATCACACTGCACTCCATTAATGTGTACAACTAGAACGTGTCAATGAAAACCTTTTAAAGAAACACTAAGTGTGCCTTCCAGCCCAAGCCTTGTCCTCCAGTTTCAATCTTCTTCATCTGAGTGCACCCTGAATGGATAATATCTATCTCTGGTGTTGGTCAGCTTTCCCATTGCTGGGACAAAATACCCGACACCCCCAGGAAGAGAGGGTTATTTTGGGTCATGGTGTCAGAGGGTCCAGTCCATGATCCGCTGGCTCCCAGGCAGAATCTTCATGATGCAAAGATGTGGTGAAGCTCAGCTGCTCAACTTGTGGCATCCAGGACACAGAAAGCAGGGAGAGAGTGGGAAGGAAGTGGCTGGGGAGCAGAGTAGTCCCCCTCACTCTTCATGACCCATTTCGTCAGCCAAGCCCCAACTCCTAACAGCAGACTCAGTCAGTACCCTTAAACCAGCCACTTCCCCCTGGGTCTCCTAACCCCATCAAGCTGGCATGAGAATCAGCTGGCATACCAGTCAGTTCTGTTTTGAGCCACTCTTAGATGTCTAATGCTGCAGCAGATTTCCACAAACTTAGTGATTCACAACAAGAGACACCATCTATCTCATGGTTCTGGAAGTCAGAAGTTTGACATGACTCTGGGTGGGCGAATATCTATATTCCTGCAAATTTCCGCCTCTTCCTGGAAGCACTAGGAGTCCCCGTTTCAAGAGCCTGCCTACGTTTCCCAGCTGGTTTCCCCCTTGCTCCATCTTGTGTCAGCAGAGTTGCTGTCCTCTGGCCTTACTTCCCTAGCCACATCAACGTTTCTGACCACAGAGGTCAGGATCACCTGATAATCCAGGGTAGCTTCCCCACCTGAAGGTCCCTGACTGAATCTATGCAGTCCTTTTGCCACGTAAGGTTGTGTCCTGAGCTCTAGGGATTGGAGAGTGGGCACTCCTGAGGGGTTATCATCTACCAGATACCAAGGCTGGCTGGGCTTGGTCAACACTGCTCAGCCTCTGCGCTTCCGTTCCTAGCGAGCTCACTGCAGGTGGCGAGCGCAGCGTTTGCGGAGGTAGGGTCTCTAGCTGCCCATTGTTCTCCGCACAGCACTGGCCGTTCAGCGCGCGTGGACACCAGCCACCGCCGCACTTCTTCCTTCCCCCTTCGGCACCCACACGCAATCGAGCTGTGCCACTTTTTCCAGCCCCCATTTTTCCCTCTGGCTGAGCCAGAAATAACCCCAGACCTGAGCCTGAGTGTGTGGGTCATTGGTGTCTCCTCCTGCTGCTAAGCTCTGTGTGGCATGGGTTGTGCCAGTTCTCCTGCCAAGTCCCCCCATGTCTCCCTAACCCTCCGCACCCCATTCTCTCATCACAAGACATCTGAGGCTGTGGCCTGGCATATGGAGAGGTACGTATGGATGACCAACACCAGACAGCGTTTTCTGCGAGCAAACGGCGCCTCACCTTCTCTCACCTGATCTTACAAAGCCCCATGGGGCAGGTGCTGACGCTCCCTGAGGACAGAGAGGCACGCAGATGTGCAGCGGCTTCTCCACGAGCGGATGGGATGAGGTTCACACCCAACAGACCTGCTTCACTACTCATGGCCCAGAAGTGAGCTACGGGTACTCGCCCCCGCCACATAGAGCTCTAGACAAATACAGGGCAGTGATAGAGTGCGTACTGTCTGGAGCGGAGGTCCTTTCTCTTGCCGGGAGGACTTATACCTTCGAAAGGGAGACACCTTGCGCCGGGAGGAGGACGACAGCCCGCCTGAGGCAAATGGGGTCAGGCCTGTGTCCTGCTGCTTGAACCTGGACGAGTCTCCTACCAGGATCCCACCTCTGCTCTCATGCCTGCCCAATCAAAACGCTGCCACCAAATCAGTCCAGCTGACCCGCCACCTTACCCTGTTGGACCCAGATTTGGTAGATGATCTAGACTGTCTGTGGCTTTGCTCTCTGCTGGGGGCCCTGGATTTAAATACAAATGAAGGCCATGCAGACCCCGGGCGAGTCCAGTGGCTCTGCTCAGATGGCCGAGCTGCCCCCTCAGTGACATCGACAGGAAAGCGCTGCTCAACTTCTGCTGATGTCTCAGAAGGCCAGGTCCTCCCATTCCTAAGAAGCTGGAGATTTGGGCTGTATGCAGAAACGTCCATATAGCTTTAGGTTGCCTCAACATAGAAGAAGAAGCGGGGGTAATGGAATCTGCAGGGTAAATGGAAACCACCAGGTTTTGACCTTTGCTTTACAAGCTAAAACCAGTCATGACCTCTGCATTCTAGGCCTCAAATGATCTGACTGATCCTTCCGATCTCACCCCACTTGTCCCGAGGGCCGTCCGCTTAGCCAGGGCTGCACCTGGACACCCGCCATCCCGGCACCTCAGCTCTCCGGGGTCTAGAATGCCCCTTCTCGCCCTCTCCCATTTGCACCTCCGCCTGCTCCACAGGACAGTGCCGGAGGTGCTCCCAGAGGCTTCTCCGGACCTGCCCCGCCAGTGGACTGCGCAGTGGACCCAGCACTGTGCTCCCATCTTCCCCTGTTCACGCTCCGTGTCCTGCAGCATTGCACTTCACCGGCTTCAGAGAAAGGTGAGCGACTGACTCCGTATTTTGCTCCTCTCCTAAGGAATTACAAGCAGTTTATCTGGACTTGAACAGCACAAGCCCCCATCCAGCACCCCAGCGCGAAGTGGTACTTCACAGGTGCTGCCTCGTGCCAAGGCTTTT
The DNA here is from genome assembly GCA_004027595.1 of Dinomys branickii. Taxonomy (NCBI): domain Eukaryota; kingdom Metazoa; phylum Chordata; class Mammalia; order Rodentia; family Dinomyidae; genus Dinomys; species Dinomys branickii. Next base: position 3,462 of record PVLD010002401.1, on the reverse strand, counting down.
GGAACACTTTGGCTTTGACGGCACTGAACCACAAGCCTCACTGCCCATTGCAGAGAATGCCTGGACCCTGTGTGAGCAGAGAAAACTCCTGCCTGCATGGCAGCCTGCGGGATCCTCCGTCCAGGCTCAGCCAGCCAGCATCTCTGAGCTCTCGGGTCAGCAGGCCAGGACAGCTGAGAGTGCGGGTCAGATGCCAGCCCAGCCAACCAGGAGAGGGAGCCAACAGGACCCTGCAGCAGGAAGAGGTACCCTGAGCAGTGCTGCTTGGATTCCACTAAACCAAACTAGCGCTGCACGTACCAGCAGAACCAAGCAGGCCCTCGAGACAGTTCCACTAAAAGAGGAAACCGAGGCCCAGGGAAGCACATCGTGGCAGCACAAGCTGAGAGAGAGCTCCACAACAGGTGGCCCACCCCTCAGGGCTTTCCCACCAGCTGTGGACTCTGCTCTCGCGGGGACGTGCTCTGGAGGCAGGTGAGCTCTCTGTGGGCCACGTTTTTCAAATGTTCCATTGTACAGCTGTGCTTCTGATCTGTCCTTCCTGCCCCTTAGAACATGGCGTGAGGAGCACGAGGCGCACTGCTCCAACCATGCCCTGCCTTAGGACACTTCCCTCAGCAGAGGAAGGCAAGCATGCCTGTAATCCCAGCACTTAGGAGGCTGAGGCAGGAGGATTGCTGTGAGCTGGAGACCAGCCTGGGACAAAGTGAGCTCAATGCCAGACTGAAATGCATAGTGTGACCTTGTCTCAGAAAGATAAAAAAAAGAGAAGAAAAAAGAAAAATACAGTTGAAAGCCTCAACAACAGACTACATGAAATAGAAGAATATATGAATTTAAAGATATCTTCAAAAATACCTCAGTGAGAAAAAAAGGAAAAAAGAAGATAAGAAATCAGAAAGGAAGGGAGAGAGGGGGAAAGGAAAGGGAGAAGGAAGGAAGGAAGGAAGGAAGGAAGGAAGGAAGGAAATGATTCAAATTATATGGAATACCATTAAATGAACCAAATTGCAGATTTCTGGAACACCTGAAGAGGAAAAGAAAAAAATTAAGGACATAGAAGCAGTGCCCATGAAACTAAAGCAAGGCCAGCTCCAAGGACACGGAGTGCCTGAGGTGAGCCACGTGAACAAGCTGTTACAGCGCCGAGAATGCAAGGCACCTGAGGTGAGCCAAGCAAACAAGTTGCTATGCAGAGGGGTTTCACCTGAAAATAACCTCCCAAGTGTATAAATAAACATGCTGCAGTCACTGGGCAGCTCTGTCCCACCAGGAGAGGAAGCTCCTCCTGACCTCAGCTTTCTGCATGGTGACTCTTATTTTTCTTCAAGTTGTGCTGGACGTGGCAACTGGTGCCTGAAACAGGGACTCAGAGCACAGGGAAACTCATATAGTAGGGAGAGGACACTTCCAAATGCATGTATGAACAAAATAGGCTCATGAGAAGCACAGGGAGAGAGGAGTATTGGTATAATCAACACTGACTTAATCAAGTGCAAAACATGGGGCCCAACAGGTTGTAGGAATAACAGATGTATATACAAATGCTTGTTGTATTATCAATTTCCATTTTTACCTTTTGTTTTGGACATGAAGAAGGGAATGTCTCAATGATCATCTGCCTGTTGAGATGAGCACAGAGGATTTGGCTCAGAGCACTGTTTTAAAACTGAGTCCCAAGCGGAAAAAGGCTAATGGAACAACAGCCTCCCCCCACAGAGGTTGAACCCTCTAGCTTTGCTCAGTCAGATAAGGAAGGAGCTGTGGGGGCACAGAAGGCCCTTCCGCACTGGAGGAGTGCTTTGCTGTGACTTCCACTTCACACCGCCCAAAGTAAAACCCATAACGTTAACTGTGGCACAAGCGGCTACTTCCACTTTCTCAGTTCAGAGAACTTTTGCTGCATCACAGATTGAGATTTCCACCCTTCCTAGAATGGAGTCACCCCTTCTTTCTCCTTTGCAGTTGGTGCTGAAGGAGGCCAGGGAAGCAGAAGAATCCCTGGGGGATTTTCATCATCTGGGCCCTGTTCGTGAATTCCGAGGTCCCGGTGGTCCAGGATGAGTTGTGCATCTCCACGGAGATCTACCTTTTATTGCTGTATGGGTTTTGTAGAGCTCATAGGACAGCAGGTTATGGCCCCAAGCGGTTGGAAGGAATGGCTGGGGCATATTTAAGTCCAGGGGGTTGATTTCGAGTGGAAGGGAAATTTTTTTTAATTGTGCATGGATAAAGTGACTTGCAATGCCCCTCACACGGGTCCCATAACATGGTCATTACAAAAGACATGTTAACCTAAGAAGGTGCCTTTGCTGCCACAGAGGCTGGCAAATTAATTGCTCAACAATCAGCCTTAGAAAATGTAAATAAGTGGTGTAAAAAGGCTTTAAAGTTCACAAAAAACAGGCCCTTAAGCTAACAACTCAGATTTAGGCCCTCTCTTTGATATCCTCAAGGGAGACCAGCTTCCAGGTTTCCAAGACTGCTTATGTCAGAGGCTAAGGCTGCCTTGGACAAAGTTAATCTGGCTCTCTCTAATGCTCAACTCTCTAAAGTTGACTCATATTCTCCAATGTTATTAATTATTTCTGAACTCAGCATATGCCTGCTGGGATCCTTTGGCTGCCTCAAGGCCCTTTACACGGGCTACACTTGCCACATGCTCCACACAAGACCATTACTCCCTTTTACGATGCTGCAGCTGGACTGATTGCACGTGGGCAGATGCATGCTGTTCAACAACAGTGGCTGTGGCAATTCTCACCCTCTTGGCAATCCACACTGGCTCCCTTCGCTGATATTATTGACTGTCATTCTTCTCCAGAAAAATTAATTCAACTTGCTTTCCTCACACTCTTTCTCTTCCCTTCAAAATTAAGCTTGATGCTTAGTGGGAGGTGTCTCCATTTTCACAGAGGGGTCTCTTTGGGCAGGGGTGGTTATGTAATGACCTCCTCTTCTTAAATACCGGACATGGGTTTTTCTTTTCCATAAAAGACTGAATTGCAGGCTGTTATATGGGCCAAGCAAAATCACTCCTCTACTCCCATTAACCTCTTTTTGGATAGTGCTTATGTTTGTGGTGTGATGTGCCACATTGAAACTGCCACTATTCACACTGGCCAAGAAGATCTTTCATTTACTTCACACTCTCCAATTCGGCATTTGGTCACACCATGTTCCCTGTTTTATAAATCATTTACATTCTCATTCCTTTTTTTTTATTTTTATTTTTTTAAATTTTATTTTAAAGACAAAAGAACGGAGACATATGAACCAGAAAAGCCATAAACAATACAGAAAATACAAAGTTATACAGAATATAGTAGGGAATTAGCACTGGATGTTGTATTACATAGTTATCTTCACATTAGTTAACACAAAAACATTAAAGGAAATACCAAATTATAGAGAAGATAGTAGGGAATTTGCACTGGATGCTGTATAATATAAAGTTATCTT